>BLKR01002243.1:0-211882 GCA_011170035.1 Teleogryllus occipitalis
ATTTGAATAATTGTATTTCCCACTGAATTCTAGAAGACGTGCACAGAAAATGAAGTTACATTTATGTCCAGAACCAAAACAAGGGGCCATCTCAGCATTTGCTCAATGGATCAGGGAAACTGGACGAAAAACCTGATCGAGATGGGGGTCATTGACCCGGAGGCTGCAATACAATACTTGTTACAGGTTGTTTATACACATTTATACAGTTCAAATGGTAAATAATGCATTATGTATCATTGTTAAAATTAATGTTACTTTTCTTGTGATGCTCAGTATAGTCTCTAATTGTATAGAAACTGTTATGCAGCAGAAACGATTTCACTTCGGATTTAAATTTTTCTATTGAACTTAATCGTTTAATGTCATCTGGCAAAGTGTTGTAAAATAATGTTCATGTATTGTGACCATTCGAATGTTCAACAAACGAATTTGGCGCCGCCGCCGCCGCTATGACGACACCTGTTTATTCCAAGAAGGAGGGGTGTATCGGAGGTAGGGAGGGGGTTCTCCCTAACCGTCTGAGGAGACGTGACCAGGCAGGAGAGCGAGAGTGAAACGATCTTGTTGTATTCGAGACGACGTAGAAAGAAGTTATCTTAAGAAAAAAATGTATTAGTACTCTACATTTTGTTAATACAGTATAGATTGTGATCAGTGCTTCGGTAGATAGAATGCATTGTGTTAGAAAATACAGTTTCTGTTAAATAGCATCATAAACATTCAATAGACTCGTTTATAAGTGTTTCCACGTAAGAAAAGACCCTAAAAAGTCAAGATGGTGGAGTTTCGGCACTGCCAAACTCATCGAAATGAAACGCGAAAGCGCCGACGCGACTTGTTTAAATGTACGTAGTCGCCTTCAAAAATCCAGATATGCTGAAATGATTTGTTAATGTTGTTTTACGACTTATAAATCGCAACAGGCTTATGGTAAAATAATTTAATTTATAATTTATATATGAAATTTGTTTTTATTAATTAATTATAATATTAAATATACTTTTAATTAAATTACTTATAAATTTAAAAATATTTGAACTCTCAGAATTAATAAAATCTTATTGAAACTGAAGAATAAATGAAATAGTAGAATGTTATTTTATTATACAATAGGAAAAAAGGTATAAACAAGGGATTTATAGAATAAAGATGAAATGAAATGCAAGACTCAAAATAATTTTAATTTTCAAACAGTACACAATGAAGTGAAATAAAACTATTCTTTACTGAACTAGAAATATTTGTATAATAATGGTTTTATGCACATAATATCGACACATGGTCATGATCAAAGCATATCTAAGGAATGAACAAATCTACTGTATGAAAATGACAATGTTTGAAATTTCATGAAAATTGAATTGATCAGATATATGATTTGATATAATGAGAAGGTTCAGTAAAGAATAAACTGATGCACCATGAGTGGTCAATTTTAATGACAAATTGCAAGGAGCAGTCATTAAAATTTCTTGAACACCGATGGTCCACAGCAATTTATTTTCACAAAAATTATTGAATTTTTATAACAATTTTAAAGCCTAATGCCTCTGGGCTTACAAACATTACAAAACATCCCGGCATTTACCTTAAGCGATCGAGGAAAACCAGGGAAAACAAAGGAGTAAGTATGCTACCATATATATAAAAAAAAGTGAATTAATCCTCAATTGGATTGTAAAAATATTATCACTAAAAATAAACATTAAGAAATTTGGCTGACTTTACAAATTAATAAACTACTTGAAAATTTTACATATATTGATAGCATACCCATCCTCCTGATCAGGATGACGACTGAGGGCCGATTTCTAGCATGCATACAGAAACATAAGTCAAAATAATGGAGACATTTACAATACATAAAATAATATACATAAAAAATTCCATATTTAGAAAATGAAAAATCTAGTAAACACAGCAACCCTGCAACATAGAACAATCAATGCAGTATCTATTGTCCAATCATGATAAATTCAATAAACAGACATGTTATTGTTATAAGATCAAAAATTATTCCTAGGAAATTATGTTCTTGCAATGAAAAAAAAATTAAAAAAGGACATCACATTTAAATTTAAAAAAATTGCTACTTAACTTATATATTACTTCAAACTCCTGCAACATATGAAAAACGAAATTGTCCAGAAGAAAAGTTGGCCCAAAAATTTTTGCTTCACATTACAGTATTCAATATAATATGTAACAAAAAAAATTACCAACAAAACCAATAAAATTTACAAACATAAATAGAAAATCATTGAAAAATAACTTGAAATATTAATAACCAAAAAGTAATATAGCACATCAGTAGTAAAAATTAAATTTTACTCTATATCATGCCAAATAATATCATGAAATAAGTACTTACTAATTTCACTTAACAACTGATTACCATTTGAACAAAACATCTAAATAAAATGGTGTACGTTCTGAACTCCATTATTGCATATCTGAAACATTTATTAATGTAATGTATGTTTCACACACTTGTCAAATCTTAGAAGTATATTCATTTGTATCACTTAGCATCTGTACTTAAACTGAACACAAACTCAGAGGCATTGGCAGTAATGATTAATTGTATTACAGGGATAATGTAAAGGAAATTGATTAACTGTTAATTCATTGGGGTTAATTAATGTTAATGAAATGGTGCTCTTAACTAGTGTCTTTGGTTGAATTGAGAAAGCAGGAGTTCACTGAGGATCTCCCACTCATATTAAAACTATTAATGCACACTTACTTCTTTCACATTGCAACTGTTCTCAAACCAAACAGACTGACTGAAGCACTAGCAGGAACAATTGACTGTAATTTAAAAATATTAATTTACAACCTGCAATTATCACAAACCCATAATCAAGTAAATTCAAGCAATACCTTTTCCGTAGCACAGTGTGACCAAAACTTGTACACAAACTAGACTTTTGTGGTTGCTTTCAGGAGGCAGCAGATTTATAATTTCATGGCACATCTGTAAGATTGAATTTCATTTGTCACTAGTGTTTGACAATTGCTCTACACTATTTGGGAATACTCACTAATTTCACATTGCAACCGTTCCCGAACCAAACCGAATGACTCAAGCACTGCCGGGAACAATTGACTGTAATTTAATAATATTAATTTACAACCTGCAATAATCACACACCTATAATCAAGAAATTCAAGCAATACCTTTTCTGGGGCTGTAACCAAATTTGTTCTTAATCTTGACTTGGTGGTTGCTTTATGGGGGCAGGAGTTTTATAATTTGAGGTACATCTGAAATATAGAGTTACATATTTTACAAGATTATCACTTTTATTCCAAACGCTTTAATGCTTACTCACTGTTATCACTTTTGCAACCCTACTCGATCCAAACACACAACTGAAGCACGGGCAGGAACAATTGACTGAAAATTGGGAGAATGTGTAAATGAAATGAAATTTTCTTCAATTCTCAATGAAATATTTTCCAGTTCTTACCTGTTCTGTTGCACAGGGGGTCCCAACATGTTCTCTAACAACTGTAGGTGGTTGCATTAATATGTCAGATGTTTCTTGAGATGAAGTTGTGGAATCTCTAATATTTTTTTCAATTTTTTCACATTGAAGATGTTCCTGGGATTGGCTCAAACGGAATTGTGTCTCCTTCCTCTCCTGTGCCTTCTTCAGCTGTGTCAGTTCCACTAGCACTGCTCAAATTTACTACTGTTTCTTCATAATCTTCTTCCACTGCCTCTTTTTCATAATACTCTTCAATAATTTTTTCTGCATGTTTCACTGAATTCTTCCACATTTCTGGTGCGACCTGTTAATGCCATAACATAATTTTCTAGTTTCTTGTTTTACTAATTTTGAAAAAAATTATAATCATAACTGTTATATATTTACCATTTTTCTATAATGGTGTATTGAAAACTTTACTTGATTTATTGCCTCATTCCACACAGCTTTAGTTCTCTCCATTCCTTGCCCTGGCCTTTCACATACAGTTTTGTTGTAGTACCCTTTTGAAATGCCCCACACATATTCAATAGGATTGAATTTGCAATGATATGGTGGCAGCCTCAAAACTGTGTGCCCTTCTGCAGCCAGCATGTCATCAACTACATACCTTTACCAATACATTGCTGAGATCAGTTATTTATTAGATTTATATATCATTTATTTATCACAAGTGTAGACGCATATATTTGTACACATTTAAAGTATATATTTTAATATTTAATTACAATGATGCAACAGAACAAGATAATATGATGCAAAATATTAATGAAATGTATTCTTTAACGCACTGATATGTATCTCGTGGTACCTTTTTATCCTTTCACAATGTTGGCTCGCCAGGGCAAATGTGAGATTTTATTTGCAGCTTCTGGCACTCGTACTCCTCGCTGGTTCAGCCATTCCTAAAAATAATTTTCTTTGGTTACATTACTTATTTCATTAAGCACAATAGTTTCATTTCATTTCTGATACTTACGATCAGTTGATCCTTTCGCCACTTTGTTGTTGGATGCCTCTCTACCTGCCTTGAATGGTATGAAGCATTATCCATGACAATGATGCAAGGTCTTAAATTGCGAATGCCAGGAATCAGTTGTTTCTTAACCCAGGATTCAAAAGTAGAACTGTTCATTGCTCCATAATAATCTTGCCCCCTTTTTAGGTCAGTAGCAAATATCAGACCAGCACCTACAAAATGTCTTGCTTCGTACACATGCCTCAGTTTGTACATAATTAATGCCATTAAAACTGAAAACATTTGTACCTGGCAAAACCTTCTCTCGTTCCTGCATGAACCACAACTAGCCTCCTTCCCTCTGGTGGTCTTTTAATTACTCCTTTACTGGTGCCTGGTAGTTGCTATGAATAAGTAGTTGAACCTAATGAAAATGATATTTTTGTCTCATAATTTTTACACATAATTATATACATTTAATATATATTTTCAATAATATACATTTTCAAAGGTCTCTAGATCCATGTTCCATTCATATAGATCCATGTCTCATCAAGGTACACTACAGTCTTTGGGTTTTGACTTCTCTTATTTTTCATATAGTCTGCCACAAAATATAACCTCTTTACAATTATTTCATTTAACTCACAAATACGAATATTTGGGTCTCCTTTCCTCCATGCTGAACCCATTTCCTTAATAATTCTGTACAATGTTGTGCATGACCCTCTGAATAAAAAAATATCATAATTTCCCTTCACGTACTGCCAAACATCTGTGAGAGTCTCCTGCCTGTTACAAATGAATAGGTCTTTAGAAAGTCTTCAAAAAGTGAGCCACATACTTCATCATTCCTCTAAATATAAAATATCTTATCAATATCAGCTTCCTGGTAAATATATCTGCTAATAGCTTCTCTTGCAAATCCATCAGTTGAATCTCTCACAGGTCGTGAACGCTTCCTCTTCTTACTTGGAGTTTTAATAGATTTTCCTGCCTTATAATCCCTAATAACGTTTGCCAGAATTGTATAAGGTCTCTGTAATATATGAATATATTTCAATAAAATAATTATGATTCACACACACATGTTCATTATGAAGACGTTCTTGAGGTATGCAATAAAAAGTCAATACTTATTGTAACATTGATGGTTTACCCCCACAATTACAGCTACCTTTGCAATGACACTGCTCTCAGGAAGTTTCACTTCTTTACGAGAATTTTTCTCGCTCTTGTACTTATAAACATTAAGAAGGACCTGCCTTTCACCACTCGATAAAATCCACTCCCCCTTCTGCTTCCCTGGAGAGTTATTTCTGGAATTACCTGACATTTCTAGAAATGTCAAGCCCAGCACACAATAAGATTTCCCTTAGGAAACAATTCGCGCACTGGAAACGCAAAAAAATGGCTTCTTCAGCACGCAAGTGCGGGATGCGGCTCACTCGCATAAGCTCACAATCTCCACACGTTTTGCTGCTTGAAACCGTTGAAGTTGGCACAAATTCATTTCGCTTGCATGCATGCCAGTCTCCAGCCAAAACAAAGTCCCTGGCAGCTATACTTCCATTACGTGGGGAATTTACGTTGGGGTTGGCACCTACTTTCTCCAACTTAAATGGTAATCAAAAGTCCCTAAGTCAATGTAGTATGTGTGGCGGGTGGTTTACGGGAGGTTGGTATTGCCAAGCTCTCTGGGACACATCTTACGTGAAATAAATCTTACAAACATTGAACATAATGAACCTCTAACGTATGAACTTACATAATGAACCTCAATGAAATATCTGAGTGCGGTGGCTCACAACCAAAATATATAAAAAAAACCGCCCCTCCCATGCGGCAGTCGCGGAGAGGGTGGTCTGAAGTGGAGGGGGAAGGCCCTTGGTGCCACCGTGGGAAGGGCTCCCGTGACGAGAGGTGGGGGCGCGCGAGGCGCAGGAAGGCGCGGGCGATTTGGGTGGCCGCGCGACCGGGCTTCCGAGCCTCTTCACACAAAGGACGGGCGCGTGGTGCGCAAGGGCCAGGCGGCCAGCTGGGAGTGGCCATTATATTATAAACAGCGCACTATATTTCGCCGACAAATAACTTTGTCGGCTACCGTGAACAAGTGTTATGAAGCCTTCGCTTAGAGGCGGCAGCCGCGTAGCGGCGAAAACAGGTGCGGGAACGGTGGCATTGACGGACAAAGGGACAATGACGGACGCGCGAAGGGACGCGGCCCATCGGCCGCGCGGGCGGCCGAAAAGGAATTGGCGTGCGTAAACAAACACTACGACGTTACGACGTATTACTTATGTCATGATTCTGGCAAAAACTGTATTTCCATATTACGAAATATTTGGAAGTTACTGGATGTGTCCAACATGGCACACCTCTTATGTTTGCATTTAAGTTTCTAAGTTTCATGACAAGAATTAAAAATAAATTAAGGAACTTCATGGAAATGACTGTAAACTCAGAAGAAGATCTCAGTTAGGAGTATTAAGAATAGTTATTTATGCACCATGGACGTTATAAGAGCTGCAATGATCAAGCGGTGACAAAAAGTCCGAAGGCCTTTGGCCCAATTGATACATGTTTTTTTTACGTAATTTTAATGATTCAGATTTACTTATTTTCTAATTAATTATTTGACTTAACTCGGTTCGTCTTTTCACATTTCTCTCCCATTCCAACCTCTCATAATTCCATTTATAAGATTTGATTTGATTTATTTAAAATCGCATCAACTACATATAGTTACTAGCGACTACTTTTATAATTACACTGTCAGTACAAAATAACACAGTAACTAAGAATTATATATATATATATATATATATATATATATATATATATATATATATATATATATATATAATATGGTTAAATATTGTTATACACGTCAATTTCCCTTATAAAGCAAATGAATTTAATGCACTGTTCTTTGTTATTGAGATCTTTAGGATAACTTAATTTGTACTTGTTACTTGACCTTCATATTTAGGGTATGCAAAAAATGTTCTACTGAAAGAGAAATCTTGCATACCTTGCAGTTAGCATCAGTCCTGTTCAATAACTAGCCGTGACAAAATTTTGTGTCCTGTTCTGCATCTTGTCAAGACAACCTGATCGTTTCTGCAGAAACTGACCGTTGGATTATCATCTTCAAATTTTCTAACTGATCTTAATTTGCAACCCTGTAAGTCGTTTCATTCTTGACTGTCAAGATCAGCTAATTTGTTCTTGACTCTTTTGAGATATTCTTGATAGCTTACTGGTATATCACTTCTAACTTCACTTCATGCTGCTTCTTTAGCTTTTCTGCCTGCCAATTCGTTTTCTGCAATGCCAACATCCGAAGGTATCCAGATCAACGCTATTTCTTTGCCCTGACTGCTCAGTTGGTTGATTTTTCCAACTATCTCTTGGACCAATACATTATCAATAGATAGATTCATTATAGCAGATACAGCGCTTTTAGAGTCTGTTATTATCATAAATCTTTTTGATTGGCCCTTGTAATGTATGTAAGGGCCTCTACTATGGCATATATTTCACAGAACATCACTGAAAAGTCATCAGGTAATTTTTTGGTGATCACCTCACATGAAGCCATGACTGCGCAACCTACGTTGTTTAGATTCTTTGAGCCATCAGTATATATTGTGTTGTAACCATCATATTTTGCAAGTTCATTTCTTATTTGGACACAAATTTCACGAGGATTTGCATTCTGCTTGTTTGGGATATTCGCAAATTCAATAACATTGATGTCTGGTATTATCCAAGGGGCATAGTCAGGTAAGGTCATAATCTTTAGGAGTAGAAGTTTCTCTTGTATCTTCTCTAGTTTCTGAATTGCCCTTATTGCTAAGGGCCTCGGAAGCTTTTTTTATAATTTAATGTTCTATAATGTTTGTATGCATATTCGAATACTTTGTTAATTGGATTCAATTTGTTGGCTGCTAATTTGATCGTACATCCCATAATAGTAGAGAGAAAAGGCCGGTTCTGCATCACATCCGGTGTAAAATATGGCGCCACCGGATGTTGACACTGGATGTTGACATCCGGTGCACGTCCGGTGTGTCAGCCTTCGGCCGTGACGTCACAAGGTCGCGCGTCTGGCGACCGACCTTGTGACGTGGCATCAGCTGATCTGGCGCCCCGCCCTGTCCTACCAACCCCTGAAAAATCCCAGGCGGCTAGAGGAGGAAAAGGAGAGTCTTGGATGCCCTGCTTGGCGGTGACGTAGGGTGAATGAGAATATGAAAATTGAATGAACAACATAGTATTTATTTTTCTAATTTTAAAATACATTGACATCATATATACAATCACATAGGATGAAAACCATTTGGTGATTTGTCGAGAAACCGTCTGAGTGTTTTGAGATTAACTGCGTCATCTTCCTCGACGAGTCGTTTTCCCTGAAAGTGGAAAAGGTCTTCGCCGATTTCCCCGGTGCGCCGAAGAATGTTGCGATGGATGAGTTCTCGTTGTTGTTGAAGCACTTCGTCGACGTAGCGTTTTGTGACCGCATCGTTTTTGTTGATGGGCCCCGCCAGGTTCACAATGCGCGTCTTCTGCTCGTTGAGGTTGCCGAGTTTGCTGAAACGGAGTTTTGGAAATTTTTCGAGATGCTTTTGAATGTCGTTCACGTGTCAATCGATGTACGTTTTGGTTGTAGCGTCACGTGCCTCTGCAGGGTGACCGACATTGGAAATTCGAAAAAGATCGACGTTGAAGGGTTCACCCTTTTTCCATTGACGTAGACATTTTGCCTGATTAGCAATCAACGCCTCTAGGCGCGCACGACGCGCACATCCTCGTTGGTTTGAAATACTTGCCGGAAGCGTGTATCTACATACGCCTTGGTGACACCATCTTGTCCGTCGTGTCGAATTTGGTTGTTTTCCAGAACGGTGCCTCCGCCCTTTCCTTCACCTACCCGCACCTGCCCGGGCATGTCTTTCTCTTGTTCCGTGGAATATTCGTTGTCACTCATGTCTTGATCAGCTGTTGTCATCGAACTGCTGCATCTGATGCCGTCACAATGTCTCTTATGGCAAGACACCCCCTCCTCATCACTTTTCTAATCTCCCCCACTACATTCATAGTCATGACATCATGCACGCTCTCCGTTACGTGGATGCATTTTCACGGCTACGTGGGGGAACGTCAATTCCGACCAAGAAAACATCTTGACCGCTGACTTAACTCAGATAAAAATCTTGGATAAAACGCACTTTAATATCGACTCCGGTTTGTCTTTGCAAGTCGATGAGTTGTAGGAGGGCGCGTCACATCTCATAGCCATGTTCAAATGTCCTTGAATGGCCAATATCACATCTTCTCCATACTCATCTTCCATCGAATCATCTTCCTCCTCTTCATCGTTTGATGGCGGTTGCGGTATCAAGACGAATCGGCACATCGGACAAGTTTGCGATTATCTCCTTTTATGTTGTCTCTCCATCCATCCTTCAATGCATATGCTTTTTACCAAAGATATGATTGAAAATTGTTTTCATCCATAGACTATGGTCATCGTTATGAAAGATGGGACAAAATCGGACGGAAGTGTACGTCCGCACACTACGGAAAGGGGAGGGGGTGCAGAATCCATAGGGATGGAGAGTATAGGATGTCACAAAGTTCACAAACAGGAAGAACACGAGAGCACCATCAGTTGAAAGGCACTTCCAAAAATTATTATACAGTCTATCCAATCCATGATATTGGTGATGTTGATGATTGATTATACATCCCACGGCGACAAGCCGCTCAGTACCGTTTCGCCGGAGCCGGCCTGTCGATGTGCGTGCGTCCGATGATGTAATGATTGAGGCAGGGCAGAAGATCGAGAATGCAGGGGAGTTTTTGAACGTCCTCCGGAAGTCGCTTGAATACAGAACCCACGTCTTTCGCTGCCGAGGAATGACAAAGAAGTGCGACGGGCAGATGGTGGAGAGTCTCGTCGCCAAGTGTTCTGAGAGCGCGGACGCGTTGAGTAGTATTGTTTGATGGCTTCGTTAATGTCTCGGAGTTGTTCTTTTTAGCTAAATTGATGATAAATTCGAGCTTCTCGACGCGAATCAAGTTTTCCTTGTTGCTGTTTGATGATGCGTTCCATGTGATTACTTCGATGACTATGGTTCTCTATTTAAAATTTCGTAGCGTCTTATACATGTCACGGAGTGAGAGCAGGAAGCGGGAACAAGAAGTTCGATTGTTGCATTCTGTCTGCCTTGCTCTTAGGGAACGGAAGTGAGTGTCGTCACACAGGAAGTGTCGTTATCGTGCAAGCCGAATGTCGAACAGGATTTCCATCGTTGTTGTCGATCAAGTCGAATCGATATGTGGAGAGCCAATGCATTATTGCGAGAACGTTGAGTGTTCCTTTTTCCTGGAGCAACGACAAGACAAGACCACGTCACGTCTGCTGCATAGAGTTCCCGATAGATGTCCACACATGTGGCGATACTTAGACAGTCGAAGACTACCAAGTCGACTACATAACAATGAACGTACAGTCGTAGCCAAGTTGACTTCTCTCCTCCTTTCACAAAAAATTTGTCAATGCCGTCCACGGCTCTGCGAATCGCTTCATGTCTACATCTATATGGAATGTTTCTGCATTGATATGGTGTACAATGGTTCAATCCAATTATTCGTGCGCCGATCGCGTGTGTTCAGATATTCAATCTCACAGGGCGATTGAAATGTGAACGTACGTATTTTATGCATTTCAACGAATGCCACGCGGTATGCGTAACACGGTCAGCGTTTTCAAAACGAACTGTCTGTCTTTCCAAAAGCCTTGGAGGTCAACTATTGCTGTAGTCTTCCTTATATTCCTTTCACAACGGTAAAAGGGACGAGGTGGCACTGTCGGCGGCGGTGACGGTTTATAAGAAAAAGATGAAGTACTGTTCATTGTTGGTGACGGGGGTGGGTCGAAGGAAGGTGGTGCTTGGTTGACAAAGGAAGAACGTTCATATTGTTCAAGGTTCAACATTGATAACGTTAGTGAGTCAGGCGACGTTGGTGGGTCGACGGAGGACGGTGGATCGACGGAAAAAGAAATGAGGTCGTTCTCGTCACTGCCTCGCGTCTCGTCGGTGTTGGCCGCGTCGACGCTCGAGATTTGATCCTTCTTCTCCTCGTCCCACGGGCGCTCATCTTCTCACACGCGTGTGTTTAGAAAGCGAGAATGTTGAGTCCGAGGACAAAAAGTGTCAAAAAACTCCACATAGTGAAGCAAACAGATCACAATGGGACATATACACGCATACAATGTCCTAAATTCACGAATTAAAAAAGAAAACAGTGGGTTAAATATACTGTAGAATACATAACATCCTGTTTCCTGTGAGTCAACACATCCTGTTTCCGTCGCATGTTCTTACATGTTGTTTCTTGTAACGTATTATTCCGTTTCCTCTGAAGGGAGAGGAAGTCACCGCTTCCGTCTCTTACGTAATCATGTCACGTTCCCGTAACTTCGAATTGTGTCGGGCGTCGAAGACCAGCCATTTCACAAGGCGGAGAGGTCCCTTTTTGCGCACAACACGCTCCACCAAGTACTGATGTGATAATCGTGTGCGCTGCAGGTCTTGGATGTAGAAACGTCCTGTAATCGCTTTATCGTGAAGGTCGACGAGCGAGTTCGTGATGGATTGGATAGATGAATGCGATCGACTTTGAAGAGTTCTGTATCCCACCGCGGATCGTAACCCTTTCGGAACGGAGAGCTTTTGTAAGTGCTCACGCGGACGAGGTCGACACGAAACTTTTTCAATTGTCGCTTGTTGACCGGTTTCACGTTTGCGTAAATGGTCTCCATGAATTTGTTTTCCTTTACGTCTTTCGGCTTCATGCCGATTGTTCTGTTTTCTGTTATTGTAGTCCTCGATAAGCGAGGGAAGCATGCGCGTCTAGCGCCGCGTGCCCTCGGCGGAGAAACGTCTGCACATGCGCTCTTTGAGAGTGCGATTGAAACGCTCTACGACGGCTGCCTTCACCCTGGGAAACATAGAATAATGGTAAATGCCACCGGAACCACTTGGTGACGGTGGTGTTGTAAAATTCCGTAACGGCGTCCGTTTGTAAGAGCGTGGGCTTTCTGGGTCGCGCACGTTTAAAAGAATACATGTAAAGGCCTTCGCGACTTCCTCTCCCGTCTTTTTCGTAAGCGCTTCCGCCCAAGTGTACTTGGAGTAGACATCGATCACAGTCAAAATGTATCGCATGGCATTCGATTTTGCATTCGACTGCACGTCCACCAAATCCGCCTGCCACAGGTCATCGAGCCCTTTCGTAATCACACGTCGTCTAGTGTAACGGCGACGAGCTGGTGCGTGTAATTCTGTTTTCGCACTCTCGAATTAGTTCTTTCTCTTCATGATTTGACAGGTGTCTAAACAATAATACCAGCATCACGTAGTTCGTTCTCTATTCAATTATTTCCCCATCGTGTCCACCGTTTCCGGCTTCTTTCGACGCGAGTAAGAGCCGGAACCTTCGCACCAGCTTGTTTGGGTTCTGCCAGTATTTATAATCTGGAGGTGACACGAAAGGATGACCTTTTCCTGTTCTCTTCCGATTTCGCGCTGTTGCTTTTCGTTGAAGCGTTGTGTACGGTCTTAGGGCACGAGGGGGAGTAGGAGTAGGAAGTAGTGTTTGCAAATACATTGTTGTATTTCCTCATGCCGACGATCAGTATATTCGCGTTCTTTCTGTATGTCTGTACGCGTACGAGTGCTTTCTTATAATCATTCCAGTCTCTCTTTTCCACAACATTGAGATCTGGTTCTTTTTTGAAAATCAATTCGAGAAGGCCGGTGCGCGCTTCGTAATTATCTTAACCGATTGTGATGAAACCGTTGTCGTGTATTTGCATCTTAGAATGACCCCTGTAAAGCCTTCTCTCGCCGCTGGTCCAATGAGAACGGAAATGTGGACCGGAAATTGTATCAGCCTTTTCCTGTTGCGGGAGCGTGCGTAGAAACGCGCCCACGACGTGTCCGCGGAATTGAAAGCAGAATCGCTACAGCTTCAAGGCGAACGGTGTAAATCTTGTAAAGATTCATTTGCTTCTTCTAGATGAGAATCATCGATGTTAAAAACAAAGGGGTCGGTGGAGGTGTTGAATGTATCTTCCTCTCCATCATTCTCTGTGTTCACGGCCCTATCAACGCCTTTTTTCCCCGGGATGAGTACTTGGGTTTGCTTTTTCGTTCCTTCTGTGAATGCGTTCTTTATCGGGGTGGTGAGATATGTCTTAAGGAATTAAAGGGAATAATATATTTCAACACTTCCTTTAAAATCACATACATAGGCTGTCCTTCAGTGGTCGGATATAAATAGACGTTTTCGAATTTAAGACCGTTGGGAGTGGTGAGAAGTGTCATGGCGACGTTTGTTTTCCCGCAGCCCGACGGTCCGACCACGAGGGCTCGAACACTGTTGGGCAAGAGGTCCCGTGTCGACTCCCACGATCCGCTTTGATTGCCCTTCAACAATCCGGTCACGTTCACTACTACACGCAGTTTCGACGCTTGTTGAACGATGTTCATGTTCCTAACTTGACTTAGGGCACATTGTCAATGTAATCTGTTTTATTGCACTGTCAAACAATCAGTATCTAAAATGAACACCCGAATAGGGGATTGAACCCTGGACCCCTAGGTTAAAAGCCTAATGCTCTACCGTTGACCTATTCGGGATCATCGAACTATTGAAGATGAATGTTTAATTTATTATTTGCTTTGCAATGGTGAGTATTTCAACTTCAGATTTGCGTACAGACGGTGTGCAGTTTGCTGAAAGTTGCATCCGGGCGAGGTTGGAGTCCGCGTCGACAATTTATACTTCCCGTCGTTAATGATGTAGCTGCATAGGAAGTCGCTTGCGGTTGACGCTCCGTCAAGCACAGCTCGGATAACTCAGGCGGCGATGCATTAGACTTGTCAAAATGTGTGTAATAAAGTGTTCCCCCAGAATGCAATGTTCTTCAATGTGTCATGCTAACACTGATCCTGCGTGCGAGTGTAAATCGTGTGACTAGACAATGTGTAGTAACGAGCACGCTCGTCCGAATCATACCACGACACATTTTCATTTGAGACATTGCCATTAGAAGTGCATCTTTCTATATAAAGAGAAAGAAATAAAACATTTGGGGTCATAAGCGTAATTGAATTTGAAAGATGAACATCTTTGGTCGCACCGCTGAATCTAGCGACGGTGGTGTTGATTCGATAAAAGTCGGAGGAAGCTACATCTTTTACGGTAAACGTCTCACTCGGTTCGCTTATCCTCAGGAGCTCAACGATGCTGTTCCCAAACATTACGTAGACGAATGGATTAGTCGTCATTGAAATGGTTGCAATAAAACGTCGCAAGCGAGAGACAGTCGGCGGTGACGGAGTTGTGAATAAAAAGGAGATGCGCCCCCTCAGGAGTGGGCACATGCTGCTGCGCGGTGGGCGCAACGTGAGAAACGTCGCCGCGAGGAGCGTCCACCGCCACCCATTCAGGATCTAACGCCGGAGGAGTTGGGGGTGGTAATGAAGCGGTAGCAGCAGCGCATGACACCACTAGAGGCGCACGCGCGTCATATCGAGGCTCTTCTTCTGGTGAGTATTTTTAATTTAATAATTGTTTTGATTCACTGTATCTCTCCTTTTTTAAATCTATTTTTTTACAAGTTGAAGAATATGGAGAAATGGTGGAAAAACCAATTGAAGAAGAAGATGGTGAATATGATCAAGATGAAATTATTTTAGGACTGTAAAATTGAAAATAAAATAATAAATGTTGCAATGAAAATGTAATACTTTACCACTTCCTTCATGGAATTCCTATAAAAGCTTTCCATTATGAATAAGAAATGCAAATAATAGTCACGCTGAATAATATGATTCATAAGATTCATTTGATATTGAATTACATTAAATGTAAGAAATCAAGTTAAACTATTTTGAAGTGATTGATACATTACAATATTGAAAATAATATGTGCTATAGAAAAATGATTTCATCACATTAAATTGTTTACAAATTACTTTAAATTTTATTTTAATTACTACATAGGAAGAATATAGAAAGTTGAATTAATATTTTTCATGACATTAATTGTTTGATAGATAAATAACTTCATAAGAGGAAAATAGCCTTAATTGTCTGTATGTATGTTGAAATAATAGAGATTTTACTTCATTAAATTGCAAGCAAATGATGGTAGTTGATTGAAGGAATGAATTACTAATAGAAAGAAAATAGTACATTGAAGTCTTAATTTTCATATCATGTCATAGATGAATGAAGGAATATTAATTAAAGAAGTATTAATTTTCATTATTTGTGAATTATGTTAATTGAGGGAATGATTATTCATAAAATTCTATTTTAATTACTATGAATTATTTATTCTCTTGATTTCTTAAACCATTCATTAATTTTGTTGTGAAGATTATTTTGAAATTATTGTTGTAGAATAAAAGAAATACTTTAATCCTTGCTCTTGTAATAAAATTATTATGAAATGAAGGAAAGTAGGAAAGAGGTCTAGGAAAATAATAATATGATTTATATTCATAGGTTTTTATTTCAAAACATACAATTTATATTATAAACACATTCAGATAAACAAAAATACAAAAATTCTTATCAAACAAGACATATCATTCAAATTACATATAAAATAATTACACATTCAGATAAAAAATTCAAAAATTTTATATATTCCAACATTTTTAGCATATTATTTTATTTTTTCCAAACATCTTGATGTTTTAGCTGTTCTAACGGGTATAATAAAACGACAAAAGCTCGATTACTTGGATTTATTCCGAAATATATGTGGTTTTTAATTCAAAAATGTATCGATTCCCGTCGCATTTATGAAGCTCGTAAATCTAAAATTTAAATTAAAAATATATTAATATATTTAGAATTATTACAATAACGAGTATTATATATAAAAATATATAAATAATATACCTCGGCGGTAGAAACACATTAAATTTTTTGTTTAAGCAAACGCTATAATTATCGGTATAATATCGTTCTGATGATGCTTTTTTAATGTCGTCACTTCAAATGTTATTGTCTTTGGGAAATCCTCTCATTTTTTAAAATTATTGAAACCTTCTGCTTGTTCTGCTATATCTTCCCAGACGTTTCTAAAACAAATTTAAACATTTTACACTCGTTTTTTTCGAAAATGAAAAGAAAACAATTTGTAATTTAATCAATTGTAATTAGTCCTCATAGACTTAATATACAAAAAATACCGGTCACGTGGGGTCCGGAACAAGACGTATCGTGGCTTGCATTTTTATTGACGATGGTCCATTGTCATCATCAATTTGGAATAGCAACGCAATTTTAAATTCAACATCATTTTCGTCCGAAACATTAAAAATGCAACTATATCAGTAGGAATACCTGCTACCAGCATTCTCCTCTCAAGAAGCTCCATTTACAACTCTTCATTCATACTAGAAACATAAAATAATTTCCAAAAATCAAGTGAACGTGAAATTAATAATTGAAAAATTTTAACAAGGTAATAATAAAAAAATTGATACGTCGTGTTCTTCTTAGCCAATGGTGTGACATCTTCAAAAATTATATTAGCACTATTACTAGCCATCTTTACACCAAACTTCTTGTAATATAAACAATATTACCAACAACACTAATAATATTCGAATCGCGGTGATACTTTTATGCTGAGAAGAGCGCTATATGTACACAGTCTTATGTACCGGTTTTGCAAAACAAATGTCCAGGAAACTCACTCACTTCAACGTTCTTGTTGTTCATTTAATTTTGAAATCTCCGTTACTTGTTTCTAACGACTTCCGGCCTTGTGGTAAAAGGTTTTTCCTCAAGTTAAGCGTCCTCATTAATCAATGTTTCCGCCGTCGTGTTCGTTTGTTCCTTCCTGTCGTGAGCCATAGCTTCCGTTTCCTTCAGCGACGAAATAGACGTTTCGTCCTCATTAGTGTTTTTCGCGTCGTGGTCAGTTTTACCTATATCTCTCTTCCTGTTCTGCAACGTTTGTTCTGTAATTAAGTCGTTCGTTAGTAGTTTCCGGTCTGTTGAAAATACGCGGATGTTCCTAATGAGGTGTACTGCGCATACGGATTGCGCATCCTCCTCCTCCATCACTACTTCAACGCACTTTAGCTACATAAACATCATTCTTCAGTGCGTCACATCGTGGTACACAACAGCGCCATTTCACTAGCGAGTGCACAACAGTGACAATTCATTAGTGAAAGTTAGTGTTCTGCAGCCCATCAATCATTAACGGTGAATATTCGTTATATATGATTTATTTGTCATTGCATTTGCATCATCACCTCGCGAGGAACGTGCATCTGTGATTCATCATCAAACTCACAATGAAGGTAAATTTCGATTGACAATTCATCGCAAACATATTAACATATTATCAATTCATAGTTATTCATTACTTCGAATTTGATGGTTTCTATAGATCGTGGACAACAACAACGTGAATCGTGCATTGCAAATGCTCTTCAATAAACGGATGTGATGCAATCTTTAAACAGTCGGGTGCAGCGTGGTATCATTGCTAATTCCTAAAATGACATCGAGCCCCTCACGTTTCTCAATCGATATCAAATTCCGTTCCAACTCAAGTTGTTTGAACTGTTTTCTCCATCAAAACCTAGTTTCAAAATTTTCGTTTAACTCGAATGTCGATTCATGGTCAAGCGAGATCATCCTGTGACACATGAAATTGTCGGAGATACAGCCCATCTTTCTGAACGCTCGCGCAGCCGTGGTGTCTCAAAGTGATAATATCAGATTTTTTTCATCACATCGTTGATCCGATAAATTCAAAAATCGATGAATTTCAGGAGCGACATAAAGGAAAAGCTCTCTATGAAATCGTCGCTCTCCATGTGTATATTCATCTTTTTGAACCAATCGCTCACTCTGGATCTTCCTATATTCCGCTCCCCGATAGAATTGCTCCCCGCCACGCTCTTATTAATGTGCATAATCGAGATAAGAAATGTTTCTTGTGGGCCATCGCTTGTGGACTCTTTCACATAGTCTCCGTGGTGGGAATACTCGTTCTTTACGCGGTAGACTAGAACGAACCACCACGTATGTCTATATTTAATGAGTTAGAAACTCATCTCGATTTGCGGGAAATTTTCTGGCTACTGTCTGTTCACGATATTAAACGCTTCGAACGCCAAAACTCTTACTATTCTTTTCATGTTTTTAATCTCGATCGGTGTTTTGAAAAGAAAACGTGGGATGTCACAGGTCCTGTGGATTTTGCTAAAACAAAGAAAGAGAATCATTTTAATATGCCGTTATATGCATCAAAGGGCGTGTCATTATGTTTGGATTAAGAATTTAAGTAGTTTGATGAGTGGCCAACACAATTCCCACGAACATAAGGTTTTCACTTGTGAACGTTGTTTGAATTTGTTTCGATCACAGAAAAATGCTTACATAATAGATTTCAGTTCTGTGACGCCAGCGCGACTGACGCGCGGCTGACTGACAACAGAGATGCCCGATTGTGGTGTATGTGGATTTTGAAGCGTTTGCCGTTCCCGTCTCTTCGTGTGAGCCATCACCGAGCGAATCTTATCTTCAGGGATATCATGCATGAACCCTTTTCGGTGTGCCTCCAAGTTATGTGTGATTTCGATGAAGCACGCTCCCAAAGAATAGTGTATCACGGGCGCGACGTCGCCAAACAATTGATTGAATATATAGAAGGCCTTGCAAAAGAGTATGAATTCCTTTTGAATCATCCAACTTCTCTCCTCATGCAGGAGGAAGATGAAATTGCTTTTCAAAATGCTGACACATGTCACATTTGCAAAGGTCCATTTGTTCGAAATTGTATTCGTGTTAGAGACCACGACCATTTCACAGGACGTTTTCGTGGAGCAGCGCATCAAGGTTGCAACGTCAACTTTCGAGCTCCAAAACAGTTTCGTGTTGATGCATAACGAAAGCGGGTACAATTGGCATTTTCTCCTACAAGCCTGGGCTGATAGTACCTACAACGAGCTGAGCGCGATTCTGCCCAATCACGAAAGATTCGTGTCTTTTTCTCGGAGAATCTGAAGTTTGGAATTGCCGATTCTGGATTTTTGAAATTTTTCAGTGCAGGTCTCGACAATTTGCGTCAATCCATTTCAACAGAAAATTTGAAATTTACTCGAGCATCATTTCTCGACGACGCGCTTTTTGCCCTAGCATGCAGGAAGAGCGTCTTCCCCTATGACTGTGAATTCCATGTCGAAGTTGGAAGAAACGTCTTCGCCCCGACTCGAGGCCTTTTTTAGTCAGCTCACAAACACATCGATCTCGGACGCGGAGTACGCTCACGCGCAGGCTGTGTGGAACGCTTTCTTCGTTCGAAATTTAGGTGAGTACGCCGATTTGTATTTGAAATTCAACGTCTTGTGGCTCACCGATGTTTTTGAAACGTTTTGAAATATCTGTTTGGAGGTGTACGGACCCCGCATAGTGTCCGGGGATTTAAATAGAATAGCACCATGGGAACTCCCCCTGTTGTAAGAGGCGACTAATTCCTTACCCTTAGAAGCAACTCCTTTCTGTTCACACCTATTTATCCTTCCACATCTCTGAGAGCTAACAGGTAGATCGAGTAACTTGGAAGCTCCCAGCACCTATCCTAAATATTTCCTTCTCATACATTTCCTACAGGATGAGCGGACAGACGTAGGCCGGTTCCCTCGCCTTGAAGAGTAGAACTTCTCTAAAGAGCGGAAAAGGGGCAGGCTGAACTCCTTGAGCTATGGTGGAAGCAATCAGCCTAAGGGAGAGACAACCTTGAATAAAAAGCTCTGGTTCTCCAGGTTGGGGGTTGTGCGTCGGGTTAGTACCCCGTCAATGTAAATCCTAAATATACTTGCAGCACCCGAAGAAGCCGCGGAAACACTCAAGATATGATGACAAACCAAGCAAAGATAATAGACAAGAATAAATGGATAGCGGATATTTTAAGAGTAGCAACTTGGAATGTAAGGGGAATCGCAAACAGAAAATTTGATAACTAGAATACTGGAAGAGCAAAACATAAACATTGCCGTAGTGACTGAAACAAAGAAGAAATTAAAAGGCTCAAAATATGTAGGGAATTATGCAATGTTCTACAGTGGTGTAGAGGAAAACATGATAATGAATAAATATCTAAGCAACCCAACACATTAATAAACAAGAGTACCACATCGCAAGAAATCAAGAAAAATGCAATAAAGAAAGCCCACAATGTATCTTGGCAAAGATGTATTGCCAATATTGAACATGATGTACATGGAAGACAGTCTTTAGCGTACAAAGTTATAAAGTCCCTAAATATATCTATAAAAGAGGATGTAAATATCAAAAGCATAGAAATAGACAAGTGGGCAGAACAGTACCGATCTCTGTGGTACGATGATAAAGAAAACGCTACTGTTAACCACAGAACAAAATATCCAGAAGTTGACATCACATGGGAGGAGCTGACAATCACTTTAAAAGGATTAAAAAATAGGAAAGCCCCCGGACCAAACGGAATCAACAGCGAATTACTGAAGTATGAAGGTCAGACATTGCATAAGCACCTCCTAAAGCTGTTGAATGTGTGCTGGAGGCAGCTCGAGATTCCTCAAGAATGGTTACAGGCGAAAGTGGTGTCCCTATACAAGAAAGGTGATAGAACTAACACCCAGAATTATTGAGGAATAAGTCTGCTAGACACTACCTAAAAAGTATACGCTAGAATTCTGAATCGACGACTGAAGGCAATAACCGAAGCACTTCTCTCAGAAGAGCAAACGGGATTCAGAAAAGACCGTTCATCTACAGATGCAATATTTACCTTAAAGCGATTGATAGAAGAGCAAAGAGAACATAACAAAGAAACGCATCTTGCTTTTATAGATCTTGAAAAGTCTTTTGATAACGTTCGGTGCATTCTTCTATGGGAAATAGTAGAACGGAGAGGTTACCCAAGAGACCTTATCGAAGCTATAAAGAGTGTATACAAAGAAAGTTCGATCATCTTAGGAAACTGTAAACCTAATATAATTGTCCCTACAAATAAAGGAATAAAGCAAGGCTGTTCATATCACCAACACTTTTTAACATATATCTGGACGACATATATAGAATATGGAAAAATAGAATCGATAGAGGTGTACAATTAAAAGGCTCTTTTTACATCAATTCAAAGTTATACGTTGATGAAAAAGTGGTGATACAAGAGACTGAAAACAAACTCCCAATGCCTATTTTTATCTTAAAGAAAACACTTGAAGAATATGGACTTAAAATGTCCGCTCAAAAATCAAAAGTCATGGCATTCCGAGGCTAATATCCAGTAAGATCTAAAATAATAGGAAACTACAATTTAGAACAAGTTAGTAACTTCAAGTACTTAGGCTGTGATATATCCTGTAATATAGATCAGGACGTGGAAGATAAACTAGTAAAATTCCGATATGTTTGTGGAACGATACATAAATACCTTAGAAACCGAACACGAAAGGAGACGCGGCTTAAGTTTTACAAGACAATTGCAGTCCCCACACTCATGTATGCCAGCGAAACATGGGTGAACACGAAAAAATCAGAAATAAGACACAAACGGTGAAAATTCAATTTCTCCGAAATACACTAGGGTGTTCGCTACTCGACAAGAAACAGAATTCTGAAATAAGGGAAGTTTTAAAAGTCAAAGAATTATATGAAATCATTCTCGAAAGTAAATTAAAATGGTACAATCATGTATCGAGAATGCCAACGTACCGACTTCCCTTCATATCTATGAACTATAGAACAGAAGGAAGAAGGGACATTGGCAGACCGAGAAAATGATGGGTGCCGGAATAGGTCACATGACCTAAACCCTGTCTGGAAGGTGTACGGTCTCGATCCCGCGATCTATTACACCGCTCCCGAGCTCTCGTGGGACGCCATGCTCAAAACAACCGGCGTCATGCTTGAGCTTCTCACAGATGTTGACATGGTTCTCTTTTTCGAAAACGGTATTCGGGGAGGTCTTGTGCAAGTGATCGGACGCCACGCTGAGGCCAACCATGCACACGTGGGAGATTCCTTCAAGTCATCTGATAAGGAATCTTATTTCTCCTATTGGGATGCGAACAACCTTTATGGGTATAGTACGAGACATCCACTACCCACAGGACGGTTCAGATGGTTGTCTGATACTGAAATTCGCACCTTTCAACCCAAGCAGGCGGCCGCTCAGACCGATCGCGGATACGTCCTCGAAGTCGATCTCAGCTATCCAGACGATATTCATGATCGGTTGAGTTGCTTGCCTCATTGTCTGGAGTCACGTGTGCCCCCCAACACGAAAAGCAGACAAGCCAAGTTAACGGCGACGCTGTTGCCCAAGCGACGCTATGTCATTCATATACAAAATTTAATGCAAGCTATGGAGTTGGGAGTACAGCTCACCAACATCCATCGCATTCTCTCTTTCGATCAAAGTCCTTGGCGTGCCGCCACACTGAACACTTCACAGACTTCCATTCTTCACAGACTTCCACCACACAGCTGAACACTTCACAGACAGCGCGCGTCCTCCGATTTTGAAGATAAATTTTCTTAACTTATGAGTAACTCTGTTTACGGGAAGTCGATGGAGGAAGTGTGCAATCATCGACGCATCTATCTCGTGAACAGATGGTGGGGGAAGTGTGCGCGTGAAATCTTATCGCGAACCCCGCTTTTGCGTGTAGTCACTACGTCAAGGGAGATCTGATGACCATCGAGTTGATAAAAACAAAAGTGAAGCTCACGAAGCCCATTTATTTAGGATTTTGTATATTAGAAATTCCCGAATTTAGAATGTATGAGTTTTTTATAAGTATTGTAAAGAACATCTTCGCAATCTTCAACTTTTGTACATGGACACCGATTCATTCGTTATCTCTTCCTCAACGAACGTGTACGCTGAGATGAATCGGTGTTCAGAATGGTTCGACAAGTCCTGTTTTTCCCCCAATAATTAATTCAACATCAGTCCACGGAATAAAAATGTACTGGGACTGTTTAAGGACGAATTCGGAAATGATCTTATGATTGAATTCATAGGTTTGCGACCCAAAATGTACTCCTTTCTGACCCGCTCTCAAGTCACGGTTTCTCGGACAAAGGGAATGTAACGTTCCATTGTTAAAAAATATATATTCAAAAATAACTTGGACTGTTTATTTTTAAAAGTGTTAAAATTGGTATACAGTGCATTCGATATAAAAATCATCTTAATTACTCATTTATTCAAAACAAGCGTTCGTTGTGCGTGGTAAACGACAAACGCTACTGGTTACATAAATTAACAAGTTTACCCTCGAATCACTTTCGTATCATGTGTACCCGTCGTTTCGCTCCTTCAACGTACACGTTCGTCCCTGCAGGCGGGGTTGTATAGTAAGCTTTCTCTATTTATTTTTCTTATTTTATTATTCTTTCTTATTTATTAAAAAAATCTTTTCATTTGAGATTTTATTTAAAATGGCAGCTTATTTGAATTCATCATTCAGAATTTAAAGAGAGAAAAAGGTGGGGGAAAAGTAGTAGGGGCAGTGGAGCATTTGCAATGTCATAGCAGCGACGTAGAACTCTTCATAGAGCCATCAACCGTCATCATGACAAGCCGTGACACGACGCTCGTCTATGAAAACAGCGCTGACGGTGGCTGCAGTAGCGGATGGAAGAGCGAAGCAGCCAAGATGTGGAATAACCTCGAGAACGTCGCGGTGGACCTCATCGTCGCCGCCACTGAGGAAATGGAAGAGGGAGAGAAAAACGTGAAGCTGTGGAAAGGTATCTCCAACATGGCGACTGGCGTTGCCGCCAGCGCGCGGCGTCTTCACGACGATCAGACCACCAACGTCTACAATGAGAGTGAAAAGACTATTCACGACGTTGTCGTTTTCATGCATGCGGAAATACTAGCAGTCGGAGTCAAGGTTCGGAGGGAGGCGTGTTCTTTTCATCCGGCGAGTTATCAACTCTCTCCCCTCTCCAGACGAAAATACTCGTACTAAATATGAAACGAAAGTCTTATCTTTGTAAGTCGTTTTTATCAATTATGATTTTCATCAATTATCTCTCATCTTCTCATTCACCCTACGTAACCGCCATGCAGGGCATCCACCACACTCCGTTTCCTCCTCTAGCTGCCTGGGATTTTTTTCAGAGGTTGGTAGGACAGGGCGGGGCACCAGATCAGCTGACGCCACGTCACAAGGTCGGCCGCCCGGTGCGAGGCCTTGTGACGTGACGTCTGAAGAAATGCTGGTAGCCAGGGCAGGGCGGGGCGCCAGATCAGCTGACGGCACGTCATATGGTCGTTCGCCAGGCGCGCGACCTTGTGACGTCACGATCGCAGGCCGACACACCGGACGTTCACTGGATGTCAAAATCCGCTGTCAACATCCGGTGGCGCCATTGTTTACACCGGATGTTGTGATGCTGAACCTGTAATTTTCCATCTACTCGTAATTAGGTTTATTCTACGTTTTTCTAAAGATAAATTGGCTTCACACAAAATACTCTTAGTTGGGATGGTCTTGAATGCCCCACACGTCAGTCTCGCTCCCACATTATTGATAGGATGCAGCAATCTCTTGATATTCTTCTTGGACGCATATAGTATTCAGCCATAGTACAATTTGGATTTAACTATTGCCTGGTAAGTTCTTATAATCGTATAATCCGCTCCCCAGGATGTATGGCTAATGACTTTGACAAGGCTCATTCTTTTGGTGCACTCATTCTTTAAATTCTTGATGTGTTGAACCCATGTCATCTTTTCATCTAAAATCATTCATAAGATTTTAATTTCCTTACTCTGTTCCAACTTATGCTGTCCTATTTTCAACTCAATGTTTCTTCTATAAGATCGTTTCCTAGAAAAAAATATGAACGTGGTGGAATTTTGTCTTGGAAACCTTGATCCCAGTTTTCTTTGAAAGTTTCATGGCTGCGTTTTAGATGTTTTGCGCCTTTTCTTCTAATGATGTAGTATCTCTGCCAGATATGCTAATGTTGCTATCATCCGCATACATATTGATGACAGCTGGAGGTTTAATTTTGTTCTGGAGGTCATTGATAAGTAAAAATAGAAATTACACCGAGTATCGATCCCTGCGGGACGCCATTCATAACGTAACTAAGAAATTGTAAATGAACTTGCTAATGTTGCCTTTAATCGTAGTTGACATTATATTTACAACCCCTCTTCTCCACACACCTCAAAGGCTTCTTCTATGTCTAAGCTTAAAACTAAGGTGTTCATATTATTAGCAAAACCGTTGTATATGCTGTTTTCTATTGATGCAAGACAGTTCATTGTTGAACGATATTTCCGGAAGCCGCTTTGATATTGAGTGATCAGTTGTTGCTTTTCCAAGTACCACCTCAAACTCTGATTCACTATTTTTTCTAGAAGCTTACATAAGCAGCATGTGAAAGCAATAGGCCTGTAGCTGCTTATCAAATATTTATCTTTCCCTGGTTTATGGATTGGTACAGACACATTTTTAGGAAATACATTGTGAATGTAAATCAGGTATCAGTGTATGCAAGAGAGACTTTATTGCAGATGAAGGCATCTTCTTGATGAATACATTGGGGATTCCATTCGGGCCGGTACTGGTGTTTTTAAGTTTGCGTATTGCTTCATGTAGTTTTCTGAGTGTGATAGGTGCGTTTAAATGTTGAATATCATTATCTATTATGCTTCCTTCTTAAAGATCGGGTTCAATTTTCTCAATTTTTCCTTTGTACTTAATGAAGGTTTTGTCATAATTCTGATCACTGGAATTTGATGAAAATAATTTCCCAAAGCTGTTTGCGATATCCCAAGGGTCATGTAAGTTGGTACCGTCAGAAGTGTAGAGTGAAGTAATGCTGGTACTTTTATATTTTCCATTTAAGGCGTTGATTCTTTTCCACGCTTCTTTACTGTTTATTTGGGAATTAATGGATGAAATAAATTCCCTCCATTTTCTTTTGGCTTATTTTATTATTTTCCTTGCTTTTGCTCTTGCAGACTTGAAACGGATTTTCATCAGAATTGTGCCTCTTATAGATATTAAACAATTGCTTATATTTCTTTACTGCCTCCTCGCAGTCTTTTGACCCCCACGGTAACTTCCTTTTGCCTATTTTGCCTGTAGTTTTCGGAATGGTTTCCTCGGCGGTGGTCATTACTATTTCTTCAAAGCTATCTAAGGTTAAATCTATTTGATTGAAGTCGGAATCATCAATACTGTTTAAATGATTAATTTTGTCTTCAATAATTCGCTGATATAAGCTCCAATTTGCCTTCGAAAAAATCCATCGAGACGCATAAAGAACCTCCGTTTCCGATGTGTCCTTGAAGGTCACGGTGATAGGATAATGGTCGCTGTTGAATAAATCATCGAAAACATTCCATTGTAAATATCTTACACGTACACGTACGTAGATCGATAGTGCTTACATTTCCTGTTGCCACGTATGTAGGCATATTGTCTTCATTTAATAGAACAAGGTCTTCTTTCTCTGAAAAATCAATTACTATTTTCCCCCTGATATCCTTTCTTTCTGATCCCCATTGTATATTGTGACAATTAAAATTACCAACTAATATCAATGGTTTTAACCTGTTGAATGAAACTTTCAAGTTCACAGCTAGGCAGTTAAAATGACCTTGGCAGTTAAAATGACCTATATTACACAACATGATGTTCCTAGCTCCTATATTTATCGAGACAACAACCAATTCAAGATCACTTTTTATTTGCACTTCACTACTCACGATTCACGAACGTAAATTGCCACACCTCCACTAGCATTCACACATGACGATCTGTTTTTGTAGTAACACTTAAAACCTTTGATATGCTTATAATGGTTATTTTTGAAATTAGATTCTTGTATACAGAAAATATCGAAGTTATTCTCATTTTGGAGTTCCTGGAAGAACTCGTAACGTGTCAGGAAGCCATTCACGTTCTATTGCAGAATTTTGATTTTCATTCTGCTTCTTCACTTGATGAACATTCGTTCTCCGAAGATGCTCTTGAGGAATCAGAAACTACCGGATCCTTCAACCTCTTCATGATTCTCGTAAAACGAGACTTCATGCCTCTGTCTTCTAGCAATGGGTACATATCTCTGAGCAATGCAATCAATTTATCAGTTTCCTTAGTTTAGTTAAGAGATATTTGTAGTGCATTACTAGTTCCTTACGTATCTTCCAAAAAATCTTTGAGTTGTTCATAATTATGAACTTTGGATGTTACTTCTAATTTTTCTTTAACTGGAGCTAACTGTTCACTAATGTTCTTTTTATCACTTTTGTTTTCAGAGTTGTTTTCTCGGTTGACCTTTTTGGCAGGTTTAGCAAACTCATGTGTTCTTTCTTCCGAACTATTCAGGGTTAGTCCCGATGTTTTATTGCTAGATGTACTTGTAATCTGCGACAGTTTTTTTAGTTGTCTTTCCAGTCTCAATTGGGGGAAAGTCTTCATCAAAAGTAGAATTATCGTTGTGGTTGAGAACAACCACAACGTTCACGTTTGTTTCGTGTACTAATCTACATTAATATTGGAATTAATATTGTCTACATTTTTACAGTTTCTTGCTACATGATCTTCCTTGCATTGATAACATTTAATAGTGCCATAAGATATATAAATCCAATTTCTCTCTCCTTTATACTCAACTTCAATCAGGTATTTTGTTTAGCAAGTCTTCCGGCACATACATTTGCCTACGAAAGCTTAAAATATGTGTGAATTCTTCTTTTTCGAAACCCGCTCGAACGAATGACACTTGTGAACTTCTCAGTACGTTCAATTTATTAAATTCTTTAATTACTGCACTAGGGATCATTGGATAAACATTTGATAGAACTACTCGCCTCTGCTTACTAACAAATG
The DNA here is from genome assembly GCA_011170035.1 of Teleogryllus occipitalis. Lineage (NCBI taxonomy): Eukaryota > Metazoa > Arthropoda > Insecta > Orthoptera > Gryllidae > Teleogryllus > Teleogryllus occipitalis. The sequence continues at coordinate 28,434 of BLKR01002243.1, forward strand.
GTCGCATATTTTGTTCACTGCCATCTATATAAATATATTTATATTTATCTGTTATTTCATCAACTAACTGCTGAGAAAGATGCACACTCTGCTGTTCGAGATCTTTGACGCGTATATTGTGACATACCAGAGTGTCACACAATATTTTGATGGGAATTGGGGACAAAAATTTATTGAATTCATCGTAAAAAGTGTAAATGTTGAGGGCATAGGCATGCAGGCAGGGCGTTCCTTAGCAACCAGGGAAGGGGAAGTAAATAAACATAGCGCGGCAAGTAACGGACAGAAGATTGTGATATAAGGGCATATATGCCCTTATATCCTATAGGATTGGTGGTCAACTGGTAATGGGGTATGACGTAGAAGGAAACTCGAGATTGTTTTGTAAAACAAGAGACAAGAATGTATGAAAGTTATCGAGGGTTGAACTTTGTAATATTGAAGAGATGAGCTTTAGACCGTGTACCGTACACATCATACTGCAGAGGTTATTGTAAATAGTAGATGCGGGACTTGGTGGAATTTTGCGGGAAATTATTGAGCAGTGAGGACTTATAAATATTTTGTGGGCGTAATTCTATTTGGAACTTTTGAATAATTCTGGCACCGGGAGTGCACAAATCGGACTTGAAGAAAATACGGACGTGAGAGCTGGGAAGAGAGGCTCGAGACATATCTTGTAGTTTAGGGGATGAATTTTATATTTTATCGCGTTAAAAGTTGGAGGAATTAATTAGAAGAAATAGACTTTCGTGTATCGTGGATTAAGTAAAACGTGACAGTCTTGGAGTTAGTGCCCATTCGTGGCAAAGAATAGGGAAGTAAGTGAAACAATTAATAAGTTGAGGAGGACATCGACCCGGCAGAGGAGAGTTGAGGAGAACGAGATACAAGAGAGAAGATTGGTCGGAGCGGTGGATTCTTCCTGGCCTCATCGTCCATGAGCGCATGGATATCTAAAATAGTAAGAATAATAGCGCTATAGACAATTTTTTACGATCGGTCATGGCCAAGGTGACATTTAATGTTAAAAAGAATTAATTGATAAATAAACTTATAACGTTCTCATTCTAAAAAAGGAAAGCTGATTATCATTTCTTTAGCATCTTGTGCAATCCTCTGTTTAATAATTTCTTTCCAGAAACAAATTTCAGATTCCTCGCTTGTTCCGTATGGAGAGCGGATCGAATGATCGTTTGCTAGGAAGAAAGTAAGGACCGGCGACGATTATTTTCGTAAGAACCCAACCGGCAGAGCTAGTAGGATAATTATTTCCCTTTAGATGTGTTTGCGGGAAATTTAAAATCGCAACCCTTTCCTGGTGGCCCCCCCAAAAAAGATATAAATTCGGAAACCGGTTGCAGAAATAATTTTTTAACAGAAACGGAAAGCGTTTCAATATTACGTTTCGTGGTGAAACAATAGTAACTAAGGCTTCTACATACCTTTCGAGTGATGTACTGTAGTCCTTCCCATCAATTTAAATTTATCAAACCTTGTTATTTGTCCGGATACATCGAATTTTGTACAATTTTGCTCCAGTTTGTGCGACCTGAGGCGGGTTGGCTCCTGTAGTCAGAGACCTTCTCTTCAGCCGATGCTTCGTTGGAGGTCATTGCACGTCTTCTTATCCCCACGTAGGGGAGGAAAATAAAACGGTTTTATATTTCTCTTGCAGTATTAACTGTTCAATAAACTGTCCACTAGCAACACTCAAACTGAAGAAAGTCATACGCTCTCCCGTACTACGAATACTGTCTCTGCGTGCAGCACAATGTTCACTCGACCGCTGCCTGTAACGAACTCCCTTTTATAAGAGTACAAGTAGTACTCATTCAACTGTTTTCATATTTCCCTCGTAACCACGATCCTCTCGATCCAGGTAAGTTATGCAATGAACATCTAACTCCGTATCGAAAGCAATAACAAGCAATAACGTATCAGTAAAAAATAACGTTATTTTTAGGCCCTCGGGCTTTTTGACTCTGCTCGATCATTAGAACCCTTATAACGTCCTTGGTGCATAAATAAGTATTAAATTTAAGTTGACCTGTGATTTAAATGAGTAAATGTTCACATTATTGAAATAAACTGTTGAACCTGTTCACATCAAACAATAAATGAATAACGAACTAAAATGTGTTGTAGGTTTTATAGTGATTTAAAATTATATACTAATGTAAGTTTACTTCATATTCTCCTTAAACACTACGCACTGTTTAAAACAGGAAGTCAATTGTGTAGGTAGTTAATATAGAATTCTTAAGAAATCCTGGTGAAATGATATGGTAAAAAAATAAATATTGCATATCTTATTATTGTGATATGATCTATCTCTGTTCTTGTAGACAAAAGTAAATATCCACACAATTTCTGAAAATGAAGCCATTTTGTTTATGCTGCACATAAGTTAAAAGAATTATGGAATAGTGGAATCAAACATCTAATAACTTGCTTGCAACAGTGAATTTTGTAAATGTTACCATTAATCTCCAGTGTTCTTCATAAATAAGAGTTCTTCTGTAAGAGCCAAAGTCTTGTTCAAAATTTGTGAGATGGATTTGTACATTTCAATTCGTTAATGAAGTTCTGTATCGTTTCAATTCGTTAATGAAGAAAAGTACTGTCATGTTTTCTAAATAGACACACTACCCCTTTACTCCCTTCCTTATAAATACAAATAAAATTTCTTTTAACATATTTGAATCCTCGTCTTTGATTGATTGATTGATTTTTTCGTGTTTCCGGGCGCGTCAACGGCTTCGGTCATTAGTCCCGTTAGTGTAGTGCATGTTTTTTCTCGCGGGAGATGGCGGTGATCTTCCCCCGCTGGATGGCGAGATCCGGCGCCGACCTACCGTCGGCTAGTGGGGTTTCCCCCTAACCAGGACTCTCCCACCAACGGGGCACCGCCCCAGTCGGGACAACTCTAAGCTCCCGACCGGTCTCCCGGAATATGTGGTAGTGTAGTGCATGTTAGTGTAAGTGTGTGTGCAAGGGGAGAGGATAGGACAAGGAAGAGGAAGGACAGATCGCGCGCGGTCCGTGGCCCGTTTGGTAGGGTACAGCTCCGGCATTCGCCTGGTGTTGATCGGAGAAACCACGGAAAACTACCGATCAGAGCAGCCGGCCGCTAGAATTCTCCTCCAGACAGCAGCTGAATTCGACCTAGCTGAAATGCTAGTGTCGAAAATCCTGCCGCCGTCAGGTCTCGAACCTAGGACCTCCCGGTTAGAGGAATCCTCGTCTTCCTAATACGGATTGTGATACACCATTCCAACGAATTTATTTATCGTGAGTTCGCGAAATCGATCCTATACAGGAAGTCGAGAATAATATTACTATTAGTTCAGGAAGATTTATTTATTTTAATTATTCCCTATCATTCAGGTTGTTGCTATCTAATAATAATAACTCCATAAAACTTCTGTCATAAAACCGTATAAAAATACCGGCTTGGTTTATTCTGTATTCATTTGACAAAATATTCAGCGAATTCTACCTCGCTTGTGACATCGAAACATGAGCATTCATAGAAAAACAACAACAACAAAAAAACACATTAAATACCCTTTGAAAAATGATCTACAATTTAATATTTACGATACATATTTTCTTCCAACATTCACTCAATTTAATTATTACCAACATTCACACAAGTGCACTTTACTAGTTTGAATAATTTAAAAACAAACGAATGGCCATGTCTTTTCTCTAAGGTCTTAAAAACTAACAATCTTGGCCTTGCTAAAACTTTTGATGATAGAAAAACAAAATATAATGTATTTAGACTTTTCTTTTTGCTGCATGACGATTAGCTGCCACTGCTGTCCATATCCCAACATTAAAAAAAATCATAACATCTTCAAAATTAACTTCATAAAATTTAGAAACTTCGAAACCAACACACGATGCGTGCACTACGGCAACTCGAGATCATCTATAAGTAATCGTTCGTACAACCAAAACGAAAGTGAACTCTTCTCTAACAATGTTACTGTTTCTTTACATCTTTCTTTTTTATATTATATTGTCTTTAATAGCCATTGAACGTTACTATACATTCCTAAATGTATTCCAAAATATTTATAATGTTCGTAACCCCTTTTCCAATCACTTGTTTTCTTATTTTAACAGTTATCAGTTATCGTTCATCATGTTTGTAAGAACATTCGACTGTCTCATCCCTAATATGGATTAATTAATTATCATAATGAATAATTATCATCATTAATAATTAATAATTAATCTCATCCCTAATATGGATTAATTAATAGTTAATTTATTATCACGGAAATTCTGTTATTTACGAAACATTACAGGGTTCCGACGTGTCATTATTTATAAATATGTCCTGTTTTTATTTATTTATATTTTCACAGTCTATTTTGGATACCGTTCTTTAGAATATTAATCAATTAAAGAAAAATCTTCCATTCATGCACCTTCACCCCTTTTCGTTCTTATTAACATACGAAATTAAAGTGTTTTTTAGTCCTAATCCAATGTTTTGTATTTATTTTGGACGCGTCTGATTGGTCCGTCACAGTACTTAATAGATATATGTACCAAGGGGAAACTCATAATGACAAACTTAAATTGTTGGACTAGCCTTTATGATTTCATTATATTCTTTCTTTCCCATTTTTATTTATCAGTTATCTTGAAAACACACTTTTTACATTAAGAGTAGAAGCAATTTACGACAATTTTATAAATGAAACTGATTCAATTTTTGATTTATTTTAATTCATGATCATTCAGGTTATATAATTACAGTAATATAATAATTAGTAAATAACATGAACATACGAGTATTAAAGTGAATAATTGTTGAAGGTAAGTAATTGGGGAAAGAATAAAAAAAGTTGAGAGAGTATTCGCTTGAAAAACTTATAGAAAGACAAAGTTTCATTTGATGGGTAATTCTTAAACAAATGCACTAGCCATGATATAAATGTGCTCTTGTCAATTTACTTTCAAAGCAACGTACAAAGCTTGCGTTATAAAGAATACTTGAATAGCGCGCCGATCAGTGCAACAACTGTTGTGAGGTAAGGCAGACGATGGCTTCAGAAATTCGTGCACGAAGAAACCGAAAGATCATCTTACAATTTGCAAATGATGATCGGTATTCTGTTTTCTTCTCTCATGTTTTGAGAACTATCGGGAACATAGAGTTTGTTTTTGAGAAATAATATAATTGTTTCCCGAAAAGTCGTTATGAATGTCAAATGCAATGTCTTACCACTGTTGATCTTTGACCACCCCTAGTTCATGCGTTTGCAGCTGACTACTGTTCGAGTTGACGTGAATGCGTAAGGTTGTGTTCGTCGTGGACAGTGGTGATAGACGACCGTTCTTTATTGTGAGTGTAGGCAAAGAGATTTTTGGACGGTCTTAGATATTGAATACGTTAGATTCTATAGTTTATTTCAAGAATCTCCTGAAGAAATTCTCGACTCGTAACTATAATGATGCGTAATCAGAAGGATACTCCCGGTGTTTCGAAGACAGCTCAAGGTGAGTAAGAGATCAACTTATATTTCTTGAAATCAAATCAGGGATTGTGAGTTAATTTATGGATTATGATTTCGAAGGATGCCTATTATTTTGAAATTTGATCTCAAAAAATGACTTAGTGGTGATTTCTTGCAGTTTCTTGTGAATGTATTAAGTTTGGATGTAGGCCAATCCTATTGATTATGAATGAAATGAACCAAAGGTATGCGTAATAAAAATACTGTAGAATATTTGTTAGTCTAACTCTCATTATTTGTTATATCTTAAGAAAGAATTGACATTACTATGTTTATGCAGTCATTCGATTAACAATTAATATTTTCATGATTCTTATGGTTTCGTCTGGGACAGTCACATGTAAAAGTCTTTATAGGTCAAGACTTATTAATTGCACTTCTTGAACGTAATTTTAAAATTTGCATAATTCAGAATTGGGGAACTAATGTAAATTGTTAATGATTTTGAAATATTTTAATCAACCATTATTATTGTTTTTATGTGCGTAAATGTTGTCAATGTAAGTATGACAAGTAAGAAAATAACTTCTTTATTTATTAATTATAAGACAAGATGTATTCATATAATGTAACATTTAAATGCTATGCAATGTGATGCAAAGTCAGAATTACTTTATTTCGCCATCTCAAAGAGTGATTTGGAAAAATGTGTAGATCTAAGGTACTAACAATCGTATCTCATCAATTTATTGTTAACGCACGAGTCACTTGATGATATCTGAATAATGACAAAAAACGTTAATCTTGGGTGATCGATGTATTTTTCGAGAAAAAATTCAGTTTGAAATCATTGAAATTCCGAAAGAACGATTTGTTGTGGACGATACATTTGAATAATCTCGTGTCGCGGTATACCCGTCAGCAGCGAGATAGCTCGGGAAAAATTGACCTTGACAAAACAAGATGAGAGCCGACTGTCAGAAAGTTCTGAGTCCTCTCTGATGCGGCGCATCGGACAGTTATGTTCGGTACAAACGACGCTCACCACCGACACATACTCTTCTATATTATTTCAGTAGTATACATGAGTTTAGCGACTCTCACAAGCAGTCTTTATAAATTACGTCTCTAAAGAAAGAAAATTTACGTAGCCTTGATGATTTGCACTTTAACTTAAAAAATATGAAGAATTTTTTGAAAATCTAAATATTCATATTAAATGAAACCCGCAACACGGGCGGAATTGTTAAAATTTATGTACATAGTTACTTGTACATAAATTTCCTAAACGAAACGTTCTAGGATCTTAAAACCTGGAAATTTGAGACCAAAGACCTCTATGAAACGTTCCCCACACAGTAACCTACAGTATGAGACCATGTTTTGGACATTCTATTACATTTTTGCTGGTTAGGCACTTCTTGATACTATCTCAACTTTTCAGAGATGTGCAACAGCATGTGAAATTAAACTAATTACTTCATTTTATATGCGACTGAATTTCACGGGTGTACTTAACCGTTCGATAACGAAGTTAAAATGTTGCATATATCAGGAGTGTACTTGCCCGATCCAATATTTTCACCTAGACAACTTTACGTAGCTTTCTCAAGAATAAAAAGCTTTTCTAATAGTATTTTTGTGGCCATCAAGGAAAGCGAAAAGCAAACTGTTAAGGAAAATTGTATAATTACTTCAAATGTTGTTTTTAAGGAAGTGTTGCGAATTGTTCCATGAACATCTGTCTACAATACTGAACAAACTTTTATTAAAATTGTTTTAAATACATCAATTGCTAATTTTATTTGATATGGTATACATTTGAAGCTACCTTTATTCATGTTTATACAAATAAACACATCCTCTACAACACCCCCCTTAAAATGCAAAAGGAAATATGGAAAGAGAATGGGATTTAACATACGAGAATTCGCGGGCGGGTACGCTAGTAAAGAAGAAATCTAAATGTTTACGCACGTGTTTTTTTAATGTCAGGAAATAATTACAGCATATAACATATATAGAAATAATGAAATTGTTTTGATAGGGTTAAGGACATTTTAAAATTTTTTCTCTGCATGTTTCTTTCGAAGAAAAATAAACTATGAAATGTGTTATTTGGATCGCTGGTTACTGCAACATATTACATGAAAAGTATCTCGATGAATATTGATTGGGCCGACGGTATAAAATTACACTCCATACGGGCACGTGGTGGCACAAGGACATTATGTGGTCTGAAACCGATTAAAATGCTCGAGGGGCTTTGACGGTAAATTGGACCTTCTCGGTAGGCAGGACCTTCTCAATAGGTAGGGCTCACTCGTCAGACGATGTTCCATCAGTATGCGGGGCCTCTTAGATATATTGGGCTCCTCCAGTAGGAGAGACCTTCCTTGGGGAGGAGGAGAACGAGAAGAATCACCTAACTCGCGGTGACTTCTATTAGAGCTGGTCGTGAATAGACCCTATCGTCAAGGACAATACACGTTCGGAATACGAGACCTATTACCCATCCATGATTGCGACTATCATGCCCGAAAGCATCTACAGGGTCCAGTCTGATAATAACAGCTAACCAGACATTTCACATCGTAACAGTTTCATAAGATTATAAAGTCTTATCTTCGAGTGGTAAAATGGTAAATATGCAAATGACTTGGTTGACAATTTGTTATAAAGTTTTCAAAATTGACAAATATGTAAGAAATAAGTTGTGCTTGACTTAGGAGAAAAAACAAACAATTTTATGAAATGAAATTTTATTTGAAGTAACAAAATTTCTGAAGTGCTTTTAAATTTCTTCCTTGTTGCATTAACCACGAAGATATCGAATTGGGTGAGGTAATGTAATACAAAGAGTATTTCATTATAAAGTTTATCAAGTAAGTAAAACTCTAGGTATGTGAAAATAGTTCAGAGAATAAGTAAAGTAAACTCCCTTTCTTTACACGAAAAAAAGTTATTCTGAGATATTCGGGAAATAATTATCCTGAAAAAATATTACTGTTAGCTGGCATTCTTCTATACTTTTCTCTTTGTTTTGACTGTCTCATGTATTTATCTAAGTTTGTGATTATTTCTCCACATTTCTCGCCCTTTCTTTCCTTCCATGTTTCTTTCTGTTTTCTTCTCTGCCTCTCTCCCTCTCTGCTTTGCTTCTCAAATCCCTCTCTCTCTTCTCTCTCTCTCTCTTTCATATCCATGTCAACTGTTAGTATCAGTCACTGTTAGCCACAGCCATTGTGAGGCCTGTTCCATCTTGCAAGATCACGCATTCACTAATTCAGTCAGCAATAGTAAACTCATCAACAAGTAAACTCATCAGCTCAATTCGAAATTCTTGTAAACTCGTCTTTCTCCTTTTTTCTGTTTCCTACCTCCTTCCTTTCTCTCCGTCTTCTCATCGCGGAGATTCTGAAGGCGACTGATCTCTCTGGTAGGCGCTCGCGGAATAACGCGTTTAATGAAGTTTGAAACCTGATAAGGCGAGGGATTCTCAGAGCCCGACTAGTGGTGCGAAAAAAGTGGACGCATCGAAGCGAGTAGGGACATAAATAGCGACGGGACGTAATTTGTTGCGAAACAGAACTGACGCGGGACGAGCAGAGGATGTTGGAGTTGGCGACAAGTTCGTAAAGTGATCGTATATTTTTAAGTTTTATTTATCTCATTACACTCGTGCATGAGTCGTGATTAGAGAGTTTCCTTAGTTTAATTGCTGCAGAAAAGTAAAACTAGTTGGGCTACATCAGTATATAATTTCTCGCATTGTTTCTAAATTTACAATTTTCGAAAATTCAGAGAGTTTAACGAAAATGAGACACACGCCATTCCATTAAGTGACCCTTCTACGCATAGCAAAATGAAAGAAACAAATTGGAGCAGTTAGTTGAAAAAAGTATTTTTTATAAATTGCATAAATTATAAGCGCAAATTACGCGAAAAATACTAATTTTTTCCAAAAATTGTACATGATCTTTTTTAAAGAACTGATTTTTTTTCAACATACTTTCTCTGGGCAAAAAATCTTTATCTTCAATTTCGTAGTTTTGAAATGTTAACTTTTTGCAATTGAAGGGCTCAATAGAACAAGGAGTTAGCGCACATGTTTTGTGAAATTGAGGTATTAGCCTTACGCAAAACTTTAAATGTTATTCTTTTTGTGTAAATCGTATGTTATTCAAATCCAGTATGGGCTTATATGCAAGTGTATTCTGTTTAGAAGTTTTAAAATGTTTTGAATTATATGAGGGAAGTTCAGGTAAAATCCTCTTTATCTCAGTCTATGTGGGATAGGGAGACTAGCACCATATTTTTATTACATACGAAGAGAAAATGTAAAAAAAGGGAGTGGTATTTGAAAAAAGAAATAAAAAATTTAATGATCTACATTTCACGCAAAATTACACGGAAACTACTCATATTTGCCGACCTGGATGGCCGAGGTGGCTAAGAGCGAGTACCGACTCAGCGCTGCGCGCCGAAGGGTCGCTGGTTCGAGTCCCGCCTTGGGCATGGTTGTTTGTCCCTTGACTTTGTATGTGTTGTCGCGGAGGGCATCGCGTTCTGCTGACCCCAGATCAGAGGAGCCCGCAAGTGTGTTGATCTAGTGTATGGTCGAATATGACGTCCCATCGGGACGTAAATGGTAACCGGCTGTCGGCTGGATAAAAGCCCTAGGAGAAAAAACAAAAAAAAAAAAAAAAAACAAAAAAAAAAAATTACTCATATTTTCCAAAAATGGAACTTGAACTTAATTGAAGATCTTTGTTTAGAGAACAGGCTTCATTACGAAAAAAATCTGTCTTCAGTTTTGTAATTGTAGGAAGGCGCCGAAAAAAATTGCAGGTTTCAATTTTCAAAAAATATAGTATTTCAATAAACATGAGACCTACGCATTCTCTTAAGCTTCCTTTATGCTATCGGAGGGTAAAGTTTAATAAAAAAATGGAACCATTTTTGACAAAATTGTGAAAATGTGTGTGAGGCCTCATGTGAAGTATCCTCAAAAAACAAAATATCCGTTAGAAACTACCACGACCTTGAGTTTGTTTAGAACGATCGGAGAATATCAATTTTAGATAAAATCGGCTGAACGTTTAAGGTTCCAGCGTTGATCACAGACGTTTTGCCGTCAATCGATTTTTTCGTATCAAGAACCCATAAAACCTGGATTTTGGCTGCACGACGTTTTAGAAGTAATTTACTATATATAGCAACAGGATTTATCCACTTTTTCGTAACCAGAGTCCGGCAATACAAGTTTTTCTGTCGAGAATCCGCCGAATTTCCGATGCACGATTACATATCTTTCTCTTCTTACGAAGTACCTTCGTAAAGTCATTTGGTTGCAGATGCAACAAACGTGTACCCTTTGCAGTTACAACATAATCCTTTTCAAAATTTCGGCCATCTAAATGACATTTTAAGGGCTAGATGAGATTAATGTCACTGGAGGCTCAGACAGGACTATAGGGTGGATGTTCCAAGCGTTCCCAATGAATTGTGTGTAATAGCACCTGAGTTTGTCTTCCTGTGCAAGGGCGACCTTTGTCATCCAGAAGCACTCCCTTTGTCAGGGAGCCAGGTCGTTTGCTCTCCATGATAAACACTTGTCATCATACACGGGGAGCATTTTGCGATGCACTACTTCTGGGAGAGTCTTTGGCTCATAAAACGCACGACCGCACGCTATTTTACTGGTGTACACTCTTGCAACCCGCAGTACACACGCTTGCAATACACACCGCAGCACGCACACTGCAGTACGTACGCAGTCTTGGCTGCCACGAATTGATCCTGGCCGCGACCACAATGACCCGCGATCTCTATGACAAGCATACATGAGCTGCTATGAAATATATGCACGCATAATTTAAACATGTTATGGAGTAAACTGACGTTTGCGACTTATTTATTGACTTGCCCTCGTAATTTACAATAGTAAATTTTATTTGCACGCTCTTGTCATTTACTACCAGTCGATCCTTGTACAAATTCTAATTCTAATTTGTATCTTTATATTTAATAATTTATTTTAGCGTTAAGCTTCAGCGACACGACTACTATGTTGTAATGTTACGCAATAGACATGCAGCTTCGCCCAATCGGAAATTCCACGAATTCAACCTACTCGCTTCTCGTGTCGTACAGTCGTAACGGCTTCAAGCTGCAGCTGCGGACCTTGCTAAAATTCTGGAAGCGTGATGCAATTCATTCAAATAACATTATAAACTCCGAACGCCCCACCAAAACTCTTAGTTCTATTTAAAATATGCTCACGCCTCTACTTCAATTATAAAGTAGCCTAGATTACAACACTTCTAATTTATAATAAATAAAAGTTGAGTTCTTACTGGTAGATGCAGCTCGTAACCGCGAAATTCTCCTCCCATTCCAACATCGCCTAACGAACTTAGGCAGTTGATCTCCAATTTTCAGAGAGAGCGGACGCGTCTCTCTGCCTCTCAGGGAGCTTGCTCGCTTTAATCCATTTGTTAATTGTGGTAAATTCACAGAGCAATCTTAAATGTGTGTGCAATATTCACTTTCAATTTAACGCGCTAATTATTGACTGTAACGAACTGCTCAGCACGGCTCATAAACAGATATGTTTCGTAAGTTCATTGCTCACTTTTCGAACTGTTTCACCTAATGAACAACGTAATGATTATTCTGTAAATAATATAGTTCCTCCTCATGTAATTACTTAAACTCAGTGAGCGGGTCAAAACGTCGCGTAATCTTAATAAAAGCATACAAGCTCTGCTAATTGCTCTTGTAATATCCAAGTTACTGATAGTTACATAACTGTGAGCACTGTAATCCACAGTAACCGTCAAGTAACTGTGATGTCAAGTTCCATTCTTTGGTGAGAGGCTGATTGATGTATTCTGAGGTGCCTAGTTATATTGAGATAAAGTGGGATAATTCCCGTTTTTCATGTGTTTCGCTTATATCACCAAATTTCGTGGTGCTCTCACGACTAAACCGTTGATTGGAGAAAAATATTAATGACATTGAATGTAGGTAATTTTATCTTATTTTATTCCATAATGGAAGATTCATTACGAAAAATGGATGGATTTTGAGTTATTTTGAAAAAAACTCAAAAAACGTGTTTCCGGGCCAACTTGTTCTTGGCAAACCTGATATTCGTGTTCAGCGATCCAAAAACATATAGGAACCATATATCAAAACTATACCAAAAATTTCCGCTATTTGCCCTTTTTCAGTATCAATCGAAATACTTTTCCCTTCGATAGGGGCTGACGAGTTGTTGGATAACCTCAGAGTTTCCGAAAATTGTGAATCCACTGCGGTGAATCTGGACATTTTATTGCTCATATGGGAAGGGCACCCACTATCCAGACACTACACGCTTCCCTAGCTGTTCACCGGATCAACAAAATAACATGGTGCAACATCTGTTGTGACATGCAGTGACAAATTCGCGTCGCTCACATTTGCGTTGTTCTTGTTCAACTACAGACCGGAACGACAATTCCTGGATATATGACCTGACTTCTTTCATTTATAATAAGTTACAATTTCGTCGTCTGTGTGTGTTATTCGATTTTTGTCTTTAATGTATGCTGAAGAATTTTTCTTTCGCAGACGCGTTTTGCGATGCTTCATGAATGCTTCTGGCGTTGCTTTCCTCTACTATCTTTATTCGAGCTTTTGACTTTGAGAGGTTATCTCTCGACTCTATTGCACACTGGAAGTACTCATAGCTACGCGGCAGGCTATACAACAATATGATGGATAGACGGTCGTCGTTAATATTTACCTTCATGTCCTTTAATTTGTCAGCGGCGTCAAAGAATCTTCTTTAATGCTCGCGTACATCTTCTTCGTCCACTCGGCAAAGAATGACTCGTTTGAGCGCATTTCGAGCTGGACCAGTGGATTGATATATGCTTTCTAATCATGTCCAAAGTTCATTCGCTGTCTTACAGTCTTTAGCTTGTTTCAATTCTGAAGGCTGAATTAAAAGTATATAAGATAAAGATTCGCTTTTTCCTTCCATTCATCTCTTTCAGCAGCGTTCGTTTCATCGACTTGGGGTTGAGGTCTCTTCTTGATGCCTATGACGTAACTTCAAGTCTTATTCTTTATCAGCACAGTTTTATATGTATTCGCATTGAGTCATAATTGACACCTGATAGCGATTAGATGTGTACCACTCCTGAAGACGTATCAGCTTCTTCTAAAATTCAGTCTTCAAAAAAAGGTTCTCGCAATTCGTAGTCGTTACCAATCCTTCGAATACCAGAACTAAATTCTTTCATTATTCATATGTATCTAGGCCCACGACAGTGTAGATAATAGCAGTGGTGAATGACAAGAAATTAGTGATGCTTAATATAAAGGCTTTAATTGACTTGAATGAATCACAAAGCAAGGTCTCTTGGCCACATACGGAATGACAATAAACACATGTCGGTCTCCATCCCAACCAAAACTATAGAACCACTGTGGCACATTCACAGTGGGGTTCACTTTCACATAATGGGTTTCATTACAAAGGATCTAGGGAACATACTAAAACATCTAGAATACTAATTTCCTATTTGTGCAGAAGTTTGAAGTAGTCTAAATAACCTCTAGCTATATTTTGGTTGTCAGTGGTTCCGCTAGGTACCCAGAATCTCGAAAAAACCCACCGGGATTACCAATTTACACTCAATTCAGAAATTTATAGGAATCAAAACAACCTCTAGTTTTGTGATGGGTGTCTCTGGTTTTGTTAGATACCCAGAATTGGGAAAAAAAAAAAAAAACATTTATTAGTTTTCAATGCGCGCAGATATTAAAAAAAATGCTAAATCAGTCGATCAAGAGTCGACCAAGTGTAGGATATGCGCGTGAGTCGTTCATGTGGAGAATCTACAGCAGGTAGCACAAGTGTAGGGTCTTTGCGCAAACCGATCAAGCGTGGAATCTGTCGGCACGTCGATGAAGTACAGGATCTCTAGAAGGTCAAACAAATGAAGGATCTACACACAAGTCGATCAGGAAAGGGATATACTGTAAATTGTGGCGGATTTAGAATTCGTTAAGTGTGGAGAATCGTCAACGAGGCTTCAAAAAATCTCAAGCATACGATAATGTAGGGGATCTAGAGAAGTCGATCTATTGGAGGATCCTTAGTTTATGAAGTGCGGGTTTTCTGAAGCAAATCGATGAGGCGAAGGATGTCCGCGTGATTGGATTAATTGGAGGACCCTGATAACAAAAAAGAGAATCTCGAACAATTCGATCAAATGAATGAATTTTAGTAAGATGATCAATTGGAGGATCTCAAGGAAGTCAAAGATAGTTGGGTATTTGAAAGTCGAGATCAATTGGAGAATCTCAAGAAAGTCTTCATAATGCGAAGGATCTGAAGAAAGCCAATAATGCAGTAGAATCTCTATAAAGTTTAGATGAAATGGAAGATCTGAAGAAAGTCACAATGAAGAGGAAGATAACAAAAAGATCAAGAGAATGATCCCAAGTGTATCGATCAAGAGAAAGGTCTGAGGTTTGTCGATCCCGAGTACCTGAATAATATTATTCATATTGCTGGTATGTAAAGAGATGATTTGGAATATTTGATCATGCAAGTGACGTGTAAAAAAATCTGGTGAAAGTTCATAATGCTATTTGTGAAACAATTTGACTTTGAATTATTGTCAATTTGTCATTGATTTTGTGAATTTTCTAAGTGATTATCAAAGCCATTATTTTACTTTTCATGCTATTCCTTCATTTTATTTTATTCCATTAGTATAAGTTTTCAAGTTTCGAAAATTGAGAGGTAAAAGTGAAAATTGGACTTCTCATACTTTTATAAGTGTATTTAATTTTATTCAATCGAAGAAATAAAGAAAACTAGTGGAGCCGTTTTTAAGAAAGTGGGGTTACATTTTAAAAGCGTTACTACTTAAAAGCGCTACTTTTTAGCGTTGCATGCGAAATTTGAAGCTCTTTTTCATAGAAAATTTTTGAGTTTTCACAAAACTTAATTTAAAGTAATTTGAGGTACTTTAATTTGCAAATGCAATAGGGGTTACAAATTGCTGGAAATGTGCATATTAACGGAGTGAGAGATACTTAAAACTAGTGGTGCTTTCAAAGCACAAAATTCCTAGCATTGTTTCTAAATGCTACGCAATACTATACTACCACATAATGTTATGTACGTAAAAAGACACAAGTCAACAATAACAATTTATTGATCAAGCTTTTTACAGGAGTGGTCCCGTTTACAAAAATCCAGACGAGTAGTCCGTTGTTCAATGCCGCGGTGTCCAAAATTCAGAAGAAGTCCCAAGATACGCGCACGGTCGTCCAAAATACCAGGAGAGAGAAAACAAGTTAACTTCACCGAGTTCGCACAAGATACATTATACACTAAGTCACTTCTGGATCGCACTTCAAGACTGTCTGTTTCTCTGGCCGGCGCGGCCGGTTAAGAAGCACGCCGCGCCGTAATCTCGCCTCGGGGCTGCTGATCCGCTCGCCGGCCGCTCACGTCCTATTGGCCGGTCTTCGCGCCGGTTTGTGGCCCTGCTGCCTTCGGTAGCCTCCGTCCCGCGCTGCCTATTTGGCGCGCGATACGAATCCTCGTATATCGCCGCAACACATAAACCATCAAATATGTTTTCAACCACAAATTTCTTTTCCGCTCCAAGACCCGATTTCAGATTCTTAGATTTAATTTGTCAGCACTCATACCACTACGCCACACAAAAGACGTATTAATCGAACTCGGGCAGATCCCTAACCCCTCGGTCTGAAGCACTACAATATTAGTTGATGCCTTGAGCCACCTCTCCCGGTCAGTCATTAAGCATGTATAAGTCAGTTCCATGGGTAGTGTATATTGAATTTAAATTTCATATTGTTAGATTGATTAGTTTACTGAAATAGGTTCATACAGATGCACAAAAAGACAATAATTGTTTTGATGTTACATACGTTACAAATCGAACTAGAGAATTGAAAACTTGTTTAAACGTTCAAAATAGGAAAACCGAATGCAGACACCTCCAGTTTATTTAGTATCTTATTTGATTGAATATGTGAGTAGAATTGCTTCAAATGATTTTCAATAAAGTTTTTGGAGTTCTCAATAGTTTTTATACGCCAACAGGGAATAGTAACAAATATCCCGGAGCCTGACTTGAACCAGCGCTCCTTCCCTCCGAAACGCTGAGTCCGGATGCGACATTTAACCATTTCGGTCTTCCGGGTTATACAAAGGAACTTCTATAATAGTCATGAGCACTGAAAGACAATTGGTTTGATGGTACATTCGTTTTACAAATCCAACAAGATATGTTCCAAATTTAGCCACTGGATTTATCCACTTTTTTGTAACTAGAGTTACAAAAAAGAGAACTTTCTCTTCTTACAAAGAACACCGAGGACGAGAAAGTAAAAATAAATTTGTGCAATTAAAAAACAAACAAAAGAACACCTCAGAATGAACTTGATATCATGCTACCCTTTGGAAAAAATTAAAGAAAAAATTTGCAGCCATTTTTGAAACAGTGGCGTTTGAAAGTTTCTGAGAATGCGGAAATTTTAGCTCATTTTAACAAAAAAACGGTTCAATTTGATGTTGAGTTTTCGAGAAAATTTTTAAGACATTATTTAAAGCACATGTACTAATACTTACATTAATATTAACAAATTGGTGCTAATGAAAATATTAACGACGTGAGGGACAAGTCAAAAAATTAAATATTTTTCATTTTTGTAGAAACCAAAGAATAGAGCAATATGACGTTTATGTTATCTTATAGAGTGATTACAGCACTATCCCTACCAAAAGTTTAAGAAACATTTGAAGCCATTTTTGAGAAAATCGGGTTTTTGTAATTGTGTAAAATTGTAAATCTTGCACACCATTTTGCGCGAAAACTACTAAAATTTTGAAAAAATGTACTAATTATGGTCAACAAATTTAATTTGAAGAAAAAATTCTCTATCCTCAGTTTTGTAGTTGTAGAAGGACGCCGAAAAAAATTCAAAAGTTTGAAAAAATTTCGAAAACTCAGAATAAAAAGAGGAAATCGAACCTATGCCACCTTTATAAGTGTATTTTACACTATTTTTACAAGAAATTTAAAGAAATAATTTGCAGCCGTTTTTGCGACAAATTGGAAAATGAACAGGGAGCCAAATTTTGAAGAAAGTTTTTCAAAATCGCAGTGCCTTGAGTCGAAGCAGATCGGTTGAACAATATCCATTTTAGAAAAAATTACATGGATGGTTTAGGCCAGGGGTCGGCAACCTGCGGCTTGCGAGCCGCAGGCGGTTCAATAGAATCACACTTGTGGCTCTTGAGTAGTTTAATAGTACACATTGAACTAGATGTGGTACAGAATGGCACAGACTTTCTCGTAGTATAGTTTCCTAATTTCCTTGGTGTGGTCTGGCTTTAAGGTTTTGCACCATTCACTGGCCAGCTGACATCTATCGTCGCCCAAAGTTAATTTTTTTAAAAATTTTCTCAACTTTTTGCTTTCCTCGTAGTACAACCGAAATATTACTCAAGAATGTTAAAGAAGAGTAAAAACTTGTCCCAAATAAAAAATTTGAAGCGGTTTTTAAGAAAATGGCGATTAAGCATGACTGTAAATGCGAAATTTAAGCTCTTTTTCACAGAAATATATTGAGTTTTCGAAAATGTTCATTTGAAATCATTTGAAGGACATCCACTCACAATTGTAGTAATGCATATAAATCGATGAAAATGTCCATATTAACAGAGTGAGATGTACTTCAAAAAAATTACATTTGTGTAATTTTTGAAAAAAACAAATGAATGCACCAAAATGAACTTAACGTCATATTAAACAGCGCACAACAACTATATATTGGTAAAATTTGAAGAAAAATTTGTAGCAATTTTTGAGAAATGGCATTTGAACGTTTCTGAAAATGCGGAATTTAGGCCTTATTTGTATTTATTTATTTTACGTCAAAAAACAGTTAACAACTGCGTATGACGTGCTATGGGGAAAAGTGAATTGTGTGCACATTTTCAAAATTCTGTGATACCTACACTAAGTATATACTACTTAAATTTGAAAAGAAAAGGAGCTCCCATGTAATAAAATCTATTACCAAGGATAAAAAGGCAATAAATTTTGGCTCTTATCCATGTTGTCCTTCGGAATAATACTTCCTACCGCGACCACATGGAAACGATAATTTGAATAATTGTATGTCCCATTGAATTCTAGAAGACGTGCACAGAAAATGAAGTTACATTTATGTCCAGAAGCAAAACAAGGGGCCATCTCAGCATTTGCTCAATGGATCAGGGAAACTGGACGAAAAACCTGATCGAGATGGGGGTCATTGACCCGGAGGCTGCAATACAATACTTGTTACAGGTTGTTTATACACATTTATACAGTTCAAATGGTAAATAATGCATTATGTATCATTGTTAAAAATTGTTACTTTTCTTGTGATGCTCAGTATAGTCTCTAATTGTATAGAAACAGTTATGCAGCAGAAACGATTTCACTTGGGATTTAAACTTTTCTATCGAATTTAATCGTTTAATGTCATTTGGCAAAGTGTTGTAAAATAATGTACATGTATTGTATGTGCATTTTTTGTAATGAGCTGTTGATACTGTCACCTGATGAATATGATTTCTACGTCGAGTGTTATAGTAACAGACATCGTCATTTTTTGAAAATATATTCCCGCCCTTAAGCAAGTTATTTTTAACAAAAACCAATGATTCGTAAATCAACAGAGAAGGTAATAGTAAAATTCCTAGATTAATGAAGAGAGGCTTACATGAATCACATGGGTGGGATTTGGTTATTATTCGTACAATTCGTTTTTGTAATCTAAAAGTCTGGGAACTATAAGATGTATTTCCCCAGAATATTATGCCATATCTCAGGCGGGAATAAACATTCGCGAAATATACACAACGAACAGTATGAAGGCTGACTGAATTTGCAAGAATTCTGAACGCGTAGCATAATGAACTTAATTTTGTGTTCAATTCATTTAAATGGACATTCCATTTAAGGTTTGACTGAATTGAGACCTGAAAATGTTGTTGCCTTAACATCAGTCAATGGTACACCGTTCATTTTCAATGGAGCACAGAATTGTTTATTTGAAATGGAAAACTGCATTAAAACCGTTTTCTTTTCGTTTACTATTAATTTGTTATTTCGGAACCAATTTGAAACATCTGATATTGTACTATTTACGGTTTCTTTATTGCAAAGGATGTTCGTATCATCCGCAAAGAGAACCGTTCTTCCGTTTCGAATCGTCGAGGGCATATCGTTTACGTAAAGTAGGAACAGAATAGGACCTAAAATCGATCCTTGAGGAACTCCACGTGCAATGGGCAAAGAGTCGGAAAGGTGCGTACGTAATGTTCCATCATTCCAGTAAAGTATTTCCACTCTCTGAGATCGTTGTTTAAGGTACGAACATAACCAATCTAGAGCAATACCACGGATTCCATATAAAGGTAATTTTGAAAGTAAAATGTCATGATCAATGACGTCAAAAGCTTTTGAGAGATCTAAATATAATCCAATAGGTGCCTCGTTTTGATCCAATGATGAGGCGACATGTTTAAGAAAAGAAAATATAGCTGTTTCCGTTGATTTTGATTTTCTAAATCCATGTTGGCAATCTGAAAGCGCGTCGTGTTTACTGAGAAAGGTTTCCATTCGTACGTAAAAAAGTCTCTCTAATATTTTTGAAAAAACTGATAGAAGAGAAATGGGCCGATAATTTTGAATTTCATTTTTGTTGCCTTTTTTGAAGAGCGGCCCAATTTTAGCTGTTTTGAAAATATCTGGAAACGTTCCGGTGCATGAATTAAATATGTGAGTTAACGGGTGTATAATGGCATACGCAATGTAATACCTTTAACAAAGAATCCGGAAATTCATCTAAACCGGACGAATATTTATTTTTTAGTTTACCGATTATTTTGAGAATTTCAAAGGAAGAAGTTTCGGAAATGAACATCGTGTCTAAAATTTTGGGTGAACTGTCTGTTTTTGAATTTTGTGGCTGAAGACCCTCAGTGAGATCGGCAGCAATTCTCGAAAAGTATTGGTTAAAGAGACTAGCCACTGTTGCCGGATCGTTCACATTTATATCGCTATATTTTAAAACAACTTTTTCTACAGGTTTCTAGTTGATTTGGTCGTATTTTTTATTATATTCCACATTGCTTTTGTTTTATTATTTGAGTTCAAAATATCCTGATCGTTTTTCATGATTTTAGCCTGTCTTATGACTTTTCTTAACAATGATTTCTATTTTTTAAAGTAGATGAGGAAATCTTGACATACGTTATGACGTTTACAAATGAAAGAAAGAATTCGCTTGTTTTTACAAGATGTCCTAATCCCTTGTGTTATCCAAGAATTGCTTTTCCGTGAAATATTTAATTTTCTTTTTTGAAGAGGAAAGCAAGTGTTAAAATGTAATGAAAGAGTTGAAAAAAAAAAAGAATTATATTTGTCGTTTGTATCAACACTATTATAAACCGCTTCCCATGACTCCTGCATCAAGTAATCAATGAATAATTTTATTTTACTTTTTGTAAACAATCTAGTCATACGTGAATTATTTATGGTGTCAGTGATCGCATTTCTTATAACGGTAAGAATTTGTGCATCGTGGTCACTGTATCCTAAATCTTTTGTTTCAACTTCATATCGAGTAGTAGTTTTGTTAATTATAATTTGATCAATGGACTTCATCGAAGTTTGTGTGATCCGTGTAGGTACATTAATTGTAATGTCTAAATTGAAGGAATTCATTAAACTAGTGAGAACCCGTCAAAATTTGACAGTGAGATCTGAAATAAATGTAAAATACTGTACCCAGACTAATGTTCACAATATATTGCATTGTTTGGATCTTGAGGGTATAACGAAGATATTCTGTGAAGAGTTCCCAAAATTTTGAACACGTATGGCCCATGACCAGGTGGCAATGCAATATCGGCACAAAACATATAGCACTATTATACTAAAGGATATTATTTCTAAATTTTTTTGATGTGTCATCATCTCCTATAAACAAGTGCTTGATTTCTTCTGGCATATTGCTCGAAGGTATACTTATTTTCCCATTTAAGCAACACAGAGTAAATCGTTTGCAGAATTTCTCTCACATGGAAAGTACAAAGCAGAACAAAACTGACATTTCATAGACAATAACCCAATAGAAAACGAAATGACCTCACTATCACGACACCTACGCTAACTTTCTCTTTCCCTGTAATGTCCAGTTAATGTATGTTTGCGTCTTTTGGGGCGCGTGGACAACGATTCGGAATTCGACATAACCTGTAAACAACTTCACTAAAGTACAACCGAGCAAAACGCACTGTGGGAATGTTCTCTACGAAATACACCACAGAAGCAAATACATGCAAACTGTCAACACTACAATGAAATCATAACACTGAAACAAAACCTTGACGAATTGTAAACAAATCTCAACAATCAAAACAAAACATCAAACAGCGTGGACTCACATCTATGGACTTATGTATATCGACTTTGAAACAGCTACCCTTTGAAAGAAAACAATTGACTATTGATAAGCGTACTATTAAAGAATGATTTAATTAGTTAATTTACACCGTAAATGTTGGTGAATCAACACAAACAATATCTGATAACACATCTAGGGATCATATTCTATCATTTAAAAGAAAAAATACAACAATCGTTTCAGTAGAAGCTCTAAACGAAGCCATGGCAGAATACCTTATTTTTTTAAATATATAGATTGAGAAACTTTTCTTTCTCACAAGATTCGACCCGAAAATCAGTGTTAAAATCTCCGCATACAACAATGGATTAAAAAACTATTACTGACGTGTTATCTCCAGGTTTTCTAAGAACAAAATATAATCTGCAGTTCTTTGTTGGAGGTCTGTAGATGCAAAGTATTATCACTTTTAGTGAAGTAAGATGTACAACAGAAATTTCGAAAATATTTTCAATGGAATACACACTTAATTCCGACAAGGAGATAGAATCAATATTATTTCTAACGTAAATACAAGAACCCTCATACGTAGGACCTTTATGCGATTCTCTCTCTCTCTCTCTGCAATAAAAGACTGCGAGGTAAAAGTTTGGAATTTGGAAAATGCTAAGTTCATTACGAGATAACCAATGTTCTGTAAAGTAAAGAACATCCATTTGATTTAGATCGCTCTGTAGAGCTGTCTCGATAAACTCAGTTTTATTTGAAAGGGATTGAACATTATGGTGCAGAATGTTTATTTTTTGCAAGTACCTACACGA
The DNA here is from genome assembly GCA_011170035.1 of Teleogryllus occipitalis. Lineage (NCBI taxonomy): Eukaryota > Metazoa > Arthropoda > Insecta > Orthoptera > Gryllidae > Teleogryllus > Teleogryllus occipitalis. Next base: position 51,244 of record BLKR01002243.1, read on the forward strand.
ATGTTTTTCTGCTGCATCTGACTGTAGTTGCTATATATTTACTCCACTTTTACCTCGAGTGCGTGGTCGAAGGTTTTAGTGTGTCCCGGCAGTGACAGGTTGTGAGGAAAATGGGGCATCAGGTGTAGATGAATTGATAGTGGGAATGGGAGAAACGGAAGTAGGTTCAGAGGAAGAGGCAACAGGGTTCGAAATAAGGGTAGGGGGTGGAGAACGTAAGGAAGGTGAAAGGGATGGATTTTTGGCAGGAGACAGCGTAGGACTGGAGTTGATGATGTATTGTGCAAGCTTGTTACCGACTGCATGTTTTCCAGCAAGGTTCATGTGAAGACCATGCTGGGTGAAGTGTTTTGCTGAGAGGAAATTAATTTCAAAAAGTGTGACATTTGTTTCTCTCAGTTGCAGTTTTAATTGTTGGTTTGCGGGCTTAATCTCGCTGCATAGTGTTGGTCTGTTGTACCAGAAGGGCAGAGTCGAGACTACAATGTTAGTATTTTGGGCGGCACATTGAAATTTGTTTACATGTTGTTCAGGTGTAAAGTTACCGCCCAAGTTAATGTCATTCTGCCCTCCTACGATAATGACTGTGTCCTGATTGGTCAGTGTCTTCGTGTGGGTGTCCAACTCTGCAGTCACATCTGCAAACCTCCCGTTAGGTTTAAAAATAGATGAGACTGAGAAATTGGAGGGTAACTTCCTACTGAGAATGGAGGACAGTTGGCGGCTATGTACTTTGTTGAAATTGTACTGAAAACTATTGAGTTTTCTAGAAGCTTTAATTGACATTATTCAAAGCACATGTACTGATAAATATTATAATGTGAAGAAATTGCATTTCATGTAAATATTACCGACGTGAGAGACAAGTAAAAAAATCAAATTTAAAATTTTTGAAAAACCAAAAGAATATAGCATTATGGAGCTCATGTCATAGGGTTCGTTTGGCACTAACCCTACCAAAAGTTTAAAGAAAAAATTTGGAGCAATTTTTGAGAAAATTTTGAAAATGTCCGGGGGGCTTCATGTAAAGTATCTCCAAGTTTTAAAGAATGTTTCTCAAAATTTAAAGCTTCAACTAGAGCCAGATCGACAGGGCTTTCTTGAATTTGGAAAACATCGTAGCCACGATTTAGGCGCTAGCAGTATTTACAGACGGACGGACAGATAGACAGACGGACGGACAGACGGACGGACGGACGGACGGACGGACGGACGGACGGACGGACGGACGGGCGGACGGACGGACGGACGGACGGACGGACGGACGGACGGACGGACGGACGGACGGACGGACGGACGGACGGACGGACGGACGGACGGACGGACGGACGGACGGACGTTTTGAAAAAAAAACAACACTTTCTCGGTATCAGGGGACCCCAAAACGTTCCGTTGAAATCTCGAAATCGATTTTCCGCAGCATTACATAACTTTCTTTGTACTACGTATATTACTCCGTATATACGTATGTATACAAGAAAGTAAAAATTCAGTGCAATATTGACATTGCCAAACAAATGTAAATATCCTCCGCACACCTCAAAATGCGCGGCAGATTGCATGCATTCAGCTAACCTTGTTCTCCACACTCATTGACATCACACTCAAAACCTTAGCGAATAGAAACAGAAGAGTGCTGCGTGCGAATAGAAACAGAGGAGTTACAGTTGTTAGATTTGAAAAACAAAGGTCTACGAGTATGGACAGAAAAGTTCATAAGTTCGCAGTCAGAACTAGAAAATTTAGCTAGACAGAAAGGAAAATTGTCTATGAGACACCAGTGAACGAAATCTTTCAAAATGTAGGAAGGAGGAAGAAATTGTTTGAAACATGGAACTGTCTTCCTGATTTTTATGATCACGTGAAAAAACATGCATTTGACATCTTGACAATTTTTGGGTCTCTACGTATCTATTAGAGATTTGCGATTACATAATTTTTTACATTTCATTTTTATTTTAAACAAAGTTATATAACCTACTGAAATTAGGTGTTTATTATTAATTTCTTTCTTTATAAAAGAGTGTTTTCGTTTTCTTTAATAGGAGGACTTATATTTTATGTTACTGCGTCAAATAGAATGTTTTGATTTTACAATAAAAACATGTTTCACAGCAGATAACGGTTATATTATTTCGACATATTATTCTCTATTCTTAGAAAACGTTTAAGAAAGTTTATGTAAAGGAAATATCTGAAGTTGTTTGCGAAAAACCTTTAGTCCAACCCCTGTGAAGTGCCCTAAACCCTACCCGTATCCTTATTCCTTCCTAATTCTGGCCGCTGGGTAGTGACGCAGGAGCGCGCGGTAGGAGGCGCGTACGCGGAGATGCTACCTGGCGGTCCTCTTGACAACCGACTGCGACGAGACGCGACAGACTATACTAACGGAGGATTACTCCAAGCGCTGTTAGAGGAGGATTACTCCAAGAAGCGCAAAGCGCTCAACGCCCCCAAGGGGTTTAGAGACGCGTTGCGTCAAAATAGACGCAACAAATTAAAAAAAAAAAAAAAAAGTTCATAAGTTCGCAGTCAGAACTAGAAAATTTAGCTAGACAGAAAGGAAAATTGTCTATGAGACACCAGTGAACGAAATCTTTCAAAATGTAGGAAGGAGGAAGAAATTGTTTGAAACATGGAACTGTCTTCCTGATTTTTATGATCACGTGAAAAAACATGCATTTGACATCTTGACAATTTTTGGGTCTCTACGTATCTATTAGAGATTTGCGATTACATAATTTTTTACATTTCATTTTTATTTTAAACAAAGTTATATAACCTACTGAAATTAGGTGTTTATTATTAATTTCTTTCTTTATAAAAGAGTGTTTTCGTTTTCTTTAATAGGAGGACTTATATTTTATGTTACTGCGTCAAATAGAATGTTTTGATTTTACAATAAAAACATGTTTCACAGCAGATAACGGTTATATTATTTCGACATATTATTCTCTATTCTTAGAAAACGTTTAAGAAAGTTTATGTAAAGGAAATATCTGAAGTTGTTTGCGAAAAACCTATTCGTGGGAAAGTTTGACCGTTTGTCACAAAATTGAGAATAGACAAATCAATTGGGGAGTATCCGTTTAGGAGAAAATTCTAGAAACGGTTTTGGGGCTAGAGTAGCCCGTAGACAGGCAGAGAAAAGTTTTAGTTACTTGTGTAAATAGGATGCTCATTTCATAACTAATTAATTGGATTGAATTTAGTTGAAAAATTAGATCACTAGATCAATTTCAGTAGGAAAATATTATTTGAGATTTTTGTTGTTTGAGTGTCAATGTTTGCACATGAAAACTGGACAATTACCTATTTATATAATATTATGCGACAAAATACGATTAAATGAAAATTAGATCAATATCTGTAGGAATTTTTAATGTACAAATATTTAACAAATTACTGGAGAGAAAAATAATATAACGGCATTTCGCATACCACTGCTTTCCTAAACTTTCAGCATTACCCTAACTTGTTTTGAATTGTCGTTAAATTAATGTTATTATTAATATCTCTTCCTGACCCCTGTTTGCTACTTCTGCAAGGATTCATGCACTGGACGGAATCTACACCAACTTCACCTCGCTCGCTTTGTTCTTCTCTCTGACCTTCTCCTCTCACGGTTTTTCAGCCTCCCCTGAAGCTTCGCTAACTCGGCCAATCTTATTTCCATCTCTCCTACTGATGCCTGCTTCTCTTTTTTGAATTACAAGCTCTCTGCGATAGTGCCATACTCTGATTACACAATTGCGAAATTCACTTATTTCTCGTTTTATCTTCCTTACTTGCATTCCATCACCTTACACGACTACCCCGCCGTATTGCTGGCATGCAATGTCAGTCGTGTTCATTACGATTCCCAGACACATTGTCCAGAAGTATTTCGTCCACATTATTTACGTCCACTATGCATTTTAGTCCACTGCTACTTTTAGTCCAGAAACACAGGATGTCCATAAAAATTTCGTCCACGTTTTTATGTCCACTTATAAGAATGGTCCACTGAGCATTCACGTCCGTCACATTGAAATGTCCACTAACATTGTGTCCGTTTTATAAATTTTTAGTCCATAATAATTATAGTCCATTGTAAAAGAAATGCATAATTTATTCAGTTATAATATTATACAATATGTGATACTTCTCCATCGCTCTCTTCTGTGTTATACAATTTCATTCTGTAGCTAATGCTGCGCAAATATAAATCTATATTATTATTTTCAGCATATTCTTGATATTGGTCTACAATATTTTCAATTTGACGTTGATTTATAATATACGGTTTTGTAATCGGATATCTGATTTGCCTATTTCCGCCAGCAAGTTGTAATAACAGGATTTTATTGTCCCTTTGATCTTTTTTTATACCGTCTAAAGATTTCCAAATTGTGGCATGATGTGTTACAATCAGCTTCTGAAATTTCGAGTGCCAGCCCTCCACAAAATTATTTGTTCTTTCTGCTCGATTTAACACCCGCTCATATACATTCCATAATTGCGGAGGAAATCGAGGCGGCTCTGCCCTCCTCGTCCCTCTTGCAGGTCGTCCCCTCAGATACGTTGTTTCAAAGTACGTCATAGGGTCTTGCACATCGTCGTGGCTTATTTCTAACAAATAATCAACACCTCTTCGATGTTGTCGAGAGGCATGAATGGAAGGCCCATCAGCCGCTGAATGTCATTTCTTATGACATCTTCGGTGAAACGTACCTTCAGTCCTAAGTTTACAACTTGCCGCCAAATAGCTTGCGAAAAATGGTATAGACATCCACTAACTGTGCTGTTGGGTAATACGGCTCGCAATAAATTAATGGAAAAACTAAATCTTGTATTTTTCTATGTAATGTGTACAATTGATAAAATAACCTTGGAACACTTTTAAACGTTCCGTCGCAAAAAAATGTCCCGCTTCTGCATAAATGGTTCAACCCATCCTCTGTATAAAAAATAAGTATTCTGTTGTTATTTTCTCTGCTGTCGAGCTGTAAAAATGCTTCTCCGCTTAAGGTAACATCGTACGGTGGTGTTATTGTACACTCTTGAAGTGATTGAGGCAGTGGAGGCCTACCTACATTCTGTGATCGATTGACACTGTTTAATAGGGAAGTTCTTTCCGGTAAATGCAACAGTACTTCCTGATCTTCTATACCCTGGATTTCTTCTCTTATTACGCATGCAGGAGGTTCATTTGGGTGTTGTTCGGCCCTTCTTTTGATGCCTGTCACTACTTTCTTTGCTTGAACATCAGCTCCATTTTCCACATGAGTGTGCTGACCTTCTTTATATATTTGAATATGATCATTTACATTTTTATTTGTGACGAGACGGGAATTGCAGATATCTCGATTTTCGCAACGCCAATAAGATGTTTTTCCATTTCTGCTGAAGGAATGGAACTGATATATATGAATGAATTATCTTTCTTTTTAGTCGAACGAAGTAAAGATGCCATTTCGAAAATAATTTCTTATTCATTACAGCAGAAACCACAACACAGTACATTATTTTCATTTTGGACATACATTTCTGTGGACTTCAAAGAAAAAGGATAAACAAATGTGGACGAAAAAAATGGAAACAATACTTGTGGACATGAATTAATGGACAATATATACAGTGGACGAATTATTTATGGACAAAAAGAAGTGGACAAAATGTCTGTGGACCAAATAAAAGTGGACCTCATGAAAGTGGACAAAGTGTCCGGGAATGGTTCATGACACGCCATGATGCTGACAGTCGTTATCCTATCAAACCTCCCATTACACTTCATTACGTCACCGAACTTCTCTGGCATCCTCGCTGCTTTTCCTCCTTGCCAGGTCGCTGTTCCTGCGACTCTCCATCATTGCTGCATTTCTTCCCACATTGCTGACTCCATCTTTACAACTCCTTCACGCTTCCGCCCTTTAAACCCTCCAGCCTCCCGACCCCTCCCGGGCTATCTATTTAGCCACTTCCTTGCCGTCCTTATCCCCCTCACCGCCTTCCCCGCTCACCCGCGCTCACACCCTCTACCCTTAATGCCTGTTCCGACTGCCTTTTGTCTCTTATTCCTGTCTTTTCCCACCCATCTCTCTTTCGCTCACTCCCGTCTACGCCGCCCTCTTCTTCCCATTTCTCACTCCAGAACCTCGTTTCGATGCTTCTGACCATTCAAATCATCATAGTGCCGCCAACTCCACCCACTCTTCCTGATCCCGCCGGGCGAGCGCGTGGGTAACGCGGCGTGGTGTCGCTGGCGCCCGACCGCGACCCGCGTGCGCTCCTGAGTTATGGACGTATTTAGTCATAGGGCGTCGTTTTTGGTCGTATTAGCGATGCTAATAACATTACGCTCGAGTGATAGCTGTTAAATACGACGCGTATAAATATTGCAGCGCCCCTCGATCCGCAGCCACTACCGTCGCCGCCAGGGGCTCTCCGTCGCGTCAAAGGGGCTGAGCGGAACGACCTAGGGGATGGGAAGACTTCTTGTGTTGCGGTTTCTGTCCAGAAGAACTTTCCTTGAGACCGGAGAGGCGTGCGGGTAATCAGAAACTAGGCGACTCGCCAGGGATCAGTTAGGAGGAAAAGTTGTTCAGTTTTAAGGCAGTGGGAGAAAGATTACACCAACTGCGGGTGTCCATGACCTCGAATCGTACTAATTTCTCGTTGCAGTCCTCACCTCGGTGGGGATATATCCACGTTAAAATGTTAAGGGCGTCGGAATAATGATGTAACAGCAGTTTCAATTAGGTGAGTAAATTTTCAGGAATAGTACTCGTAGTTTGGAAACAGTCTTCTTGGTAAGGAGAACTTCAGTTTTCAACCATTTCAACTAATCGTAGAAATAATTTTAATAACTAGAATTTTGAAACACTGCTTTGCAATTCTCCCATTGAGAAAATTTACCTCAGAATTTAATAAATTATTTTGAGTAACTTTACTAGAGACGTTTCATGGTTACTCTGAACACGTAATGATGATTTCCTTTATCTTTTTTGATATAGGGGATTTACTTACCCTTGAGTTTGTCTCAACCAATCATAATGCCTTTTATAAATTGTTGAAAAATGACACGTCAAAGTTAACAGTTTCCCAGCTACATCCTCCTCTTCTAAAAGTTGTAATTAGTTGAATATTTTCAAACTATTTCCATAATAATTGATATATGCCTATTCTGAGTTTAAGTGCACGAATCCTCATTTCAGGTGTCCTTTCTAATAAAAATTGATTGAAAAGAGTTTCTTTAGCCTTGACAAAGCTTGTGTTTTTAATTAACTGATGCCACCTTTGCTCAGGAGTTTTACTCTCATCTTCACCCGTTTTAAAAATATTACGTGTAATAAATTCGCAACACAATTAACTCAAAATAAAAAAAACACAACGAAATGAGAAACAATGAGTAATTGCGCATAAAAACTACATCAGCTGAGTCGACTATTCCTTCATTTCAACATGCTTCCATAATAACTTGTTTGAATTGTAACAAAGTTTCAATTGCCACGTAATTATGTCCTACAACCATCGAACAGTCCTCCATTCCACTACGTTTTAGTTTTATGACTCTCCTCCCGGGTGGAAACACCATTAGATGTGCAATATTGACTTCACATCAGTCGCCAGATGCGGAGGGTTTCCGTAGCATGTAGTGTTAAAAAAACTGAAATGGAATCTGGAACTTTGGTTTATTAAGTTAATCTTCGTTATGTCGTTTTCAGGTTGTTTTGCACACTTTTACACTTTTAAGTTGTTTAGAACATACTTCCTTTTAACTTGGAACATTGATTACACTGAAGCATCATGGCTCGCTTTGCACCGTATCACAAGTTTAGAATGAAACTTTGATGAAGAAAACGGGTTTTGGCCGAGGTCTTGCAACATGCTCGTCTGTTATAAAAAAAAACTCCAGGCCGTGTATTAGGCCGCACTAAATTCACAATATGGCAGCTTGAAAGATTTCCTGTCGGAATAGCCAACTTATGAAACTATAACTCGGATCAAGTCTCTCGCTTTTGTTTTGTTTGTTGTCATTCACAATCCTCGCGCGGTCTCGAGTCTTGTCCACTGTTCAATAGTACATGTTTCGTTTTTCGGTAGAATTAAAAAGAGATGTTCATCTATAAACGAATATTAACTCTGTGAATAATTATTAAGTTAATTAAGAATTATCAGCTATTGCAAGCTTAAGAAGTGTAAAAAGTGTCAAGTGCAAATGAAAAATACAACCTCAAAAGTTATCTGCGGTCATAGTTCTATGTTATTAATGCTTTTAGACCCACATTTCTATTTGTGAAAAAAAATGTATAAATCACATTTTAATTGCTTATTTACAGTTAAATTAAGACATTTTGATTGAAACTTCAATAAATTTTTTCTTAGAATTTGTGTTTTGGAGTGTTCCCATATGGGAACAGCGGGACTGAAAGGGTGGGTGAAGAATACAAATTTTTTTTTGAAAGTCCACATAAATTTAATGATTTAACTTAGTTTTGAAGATAGATAATTTTATTTTTGATGAAATAATACAAAACAGTCAGCATGCAGAGATATATTACATTTGATACACTTCATTCGAGAATTTTTCTTGCATTGTCCACAACGAGACTGTCTCTCTCCTTTGGAAATGAAATGACCTTCGTTGTCATATCGTGTTTGGTTTGTTACTCTCTTTTCTACACTTCGTACCAAACGAGGTGATTTTCCTGGAGTCAGACGCTGTGAGTATTTTTGAAGGTAGGTGAGAGCACTTGTTCGTGTGAACTCAAGCTGATCCATTTGTACTTTCGAGCCCTTCGTGCACAATCTATAAAGATGCCATGCATTTTGTACAGACGCATTCAATGGAAAAGCGAACAACTGCCAGTACCATTTTTTGCCTCTTATATTTACTCTCATTTTTGAGACATTTTGATCTAAACGATCAACACCTCCCATGTTTATATTATAATAAATTACCCCAGCGGGCTGGTCAATCATTATATGCCTTTTGTGCTTAGCACTGTATCTTCTAGCTTTCCCAACAGGTGCAGCACCCCACTGTGTTGAAGCAACAGTTACAACATTGTTATCATTGTACCTTACAAGAGTTGCTTTTGATGATGTATCTGTGACAAGGCAGTAAAATCCTCTTCCTCTTTTTAGGACGTCTTTTGGATCCATTAGTGGCGCATTTTCAGTTCTGTTTGCGCGTATTGTACCTGTACCGTTCCATCCTCGCTCTTTCAGTTTCCCCAACAAATTTATGGAGGTAAAAAAGTTATCAAAGTACAAGTTATACTTATTTTCTGGAAGATTTTCTGTGAGTGATAAAACCACAGATCCTCCTACTCCAACGTCGGGGTATGTGTTACCAGTAGCTGCTCCCTGATACAAATTTGCCTGGATAAGGTAACCTAATCGGGTACACAAACACCATGCTTTATAACCGAAACGGATCGGCTTCCCGTGGATGTGCTGTTTTGCCCCATGACGACCGAAGTACGGAATCATTGACTCGTCTACACACAAATTTATGTCACCTGGAAAGTACTGCAACCATTTCTTGTTCAACATCTCCCAAAGAGGCGTTATCTTTGCAAAGCGATTCGATCTATCTAAATTTTGATTATCACACACATGTAGATATTTCATAATTTTCATGAATCTATTTCTAGAAATTGCATCAGATATAGCTTTGTTATAACTGTCTGGCCTCTGTTCCCAGTACATTCTCATTCTGTGTACTTGAGAATAACCACTAACAAGTAAAACTCCCAAAAATACCTTGATTTCATCTTGTTGAAGATTGAGATTGTTTTCACCTTTCTGACGGGCATACAAGTTGGAATAATCACAAATCATTTGAATTATATCATTACTGTAAAATATCTCAAAAAGCTTTACAGGATCCTCGTCAAAATTCAAAATCCAATCAGGAATTTCCCATTCTGTGAGAGTAGTTTCCTCTTTATCTTCATTTATCCAATTTCTTAATTTTCTTTTCTTTTCAGATTTTCTGAGTCACTTACTTTCAAATTTGAAACTGTGTTTGAAACAACATCTTTCACCACCTCACCTGATATAATTTTCTTTACATTTCCTTCCGCATGAGATAAAAGTTGTTTTCCGGACAAACGATCCAGTTCAGTTTCATCTTCTTCTCCACTATCTTCTTCAGAAATATCGCCTTCGGGTGGTACAATTACTATATCACCTTCCAGAACATCGTTTTCATCCGCCAGAAGATCTGCAATCTCGTTTACAGTCAACCTAAGAAAGAAAGTTTATACCCTGTCATTCAGTCCCGCTGTTCCCATACGGGAACATTATAATTTGCATGTTTATAATTCTGCAATGTGAACACTTACAACAATCATAATTTAAAGGATTGTAAAATGATCTCTCGAGATACTAATAGCTACAGAATAATTTATACACACGATGAAATACGTACATAAAATACATACCTTTTCGTTGAAGCCATTGCAACGTGCATACGCTACTGCTTTCTCACAAACAATTGCATCCAGAATGAACGAACCGAGAAATATAATCGCTCGGAGATAAAAACAGATACGATGCTATCGTTCCGTGACGCAACAATAGGAAACTGTTGTTTTTCCTAGTATTTAGAGCATTGAAAACTACTGTTCCCGTATGGGAACAGCGGGTCTAAATGGGTTAATGCTTTTGAGATGTGTGTCAACAGTTCCTTCACGTTTTGAACTGGTAGTAATGAGTTTTATTGAACGCAAATAAATACCACAATTATTGAAGTTAATTAACGTGATATACATGGTAGTTTTTAAGTGATCTAATGAATTGTTCCTTACAGTCCAGTTATGTCAATATCAATGCAAATGCATCCATTTAATTTATCTGTTCAATTATTCATTAGCTTTTAAAAATAAGTTAAAAAATAATGAAAATCATCATTAGTGTAAGTCTTCAATAACTTATCCATTGTTACCAGAGACAGTCTTTCTCTTTACCCATTTTTTCACCATTTCAATGGGGTGTAATTCATAAGATTGGGATAAATGGTAATAAATATGACTTTTTGATTTTTTTAAAGATGTTTATTTAAACAGGAATGTACACAATCAATATAAATGGCACATTAAATATATAGTTGCACAATAATATTGAATCTACTCTCTTATTGTGACTACATTACTATAAGCTTCTCCCTGAACATGCAGTTATTACACAGTAAACCCTCTCATTGCTTGTTAAATAATTCAAATCAAAAGTATATTATACTTCAGTTTCCATTACAAATTCATGCCAAATAATTCCCAATTGTCAAGCAGTACAAGATTAATATATTGTTTATTTATTGCCAGTTAAATACACATTCTTGCTGTGAAAAAAATTCAAGGTAAGACAACGGTTATTTTCAGCATTAAAATTAGAGTATTGTGCCAAGGAAATTCAAAATGCATGTGGGATTTAGAGAGAGATGCGGTGCTACTTGCCCAAAACCAGTATTACAAGTAATGTCACAAATGCTACTAATCAAATAAGGTTACAAACAAGCTACAAAAAACTGAAACAATGTTGACAAGACTATTTACATATATATTTAGATATACAAGACAAGTACATGTGTGAAAACTAAGAATTATAGTATTGTAATTAGAGAGATGATTTTTATGTCCTAAAAATCTTGAAATATGCATCTATGACCTAAAAATTCTGAAATATGCAATTAAAATTAACAATATTTCATTTCATGTGATACTTGGAATGAAAAGATGTATTTTTGTGCCAACATAATATAACCTAGCTCACATCTCAGGAGAAATAATTGAAGTAATTATGCACCTTCATTAAGGACATTGTTTGTCTTGTTTCATTTTTTCTTCTTGGTATAAAAAATATATCAAGAAATATCCTACATTTGCACAAGTATTTTATTTTTTTAGAAAAGAAAAAACACAGTGTGACAAGCTTTTTCTAATCAATGACTGCTCCCAAATAGATTCTATGACAACAAGGAATGGTTTAGAGATAAGTCTCTCTTTTAAAAAAATAAATATAGGAGCATAAAAATATAGTCTTATTATCATATGAATATGCACCAACAGGAAATATTTGCCAAATTGCACTAACATATTGATCTACATATCATCCAATTCTAACCACATGTCAAGGAATTTCATTTAGCTATGCCCTGAAGCAATAGACAAAAATATGCAAAATCATAGATATGCACTCCCTATTATTATTAATAATAATAATAATAATAATAATAATAATAATAATAATAATAATAAATAATTACTGCCTTTGGTGTGTTGGAGTTTGTATTTCTATAGTAATTCCTCAGGAAACACTCTCTTTTAAAAATTATAATTTCATTCTCCCTCACTTGGGCATACCTGTCTCCCTTTCCCTAAGTAAAACCCATGTTCTTCACTATTCACTTTAGGGAGGTCTGAGAGCCTTCAAAATTTAACGTTTCATCTCTCACAATCTCTGTGTACAGGTTTCTTATAGAAATACCACAACCTACATAAAATATAATCCTTGGTACTTGTTAAATAATAATAAAACAACACAAAATGATCATTGTTTATATTAATAAAACTGTATACTAACAAACTAATTAAAAAGTCTAATTGATTACCTGAATTCAAACTACAATAAATTTTATTGGCAATTGCATCCTTAGTGAAATTGTCAATATCTGTGACTGGACGGGATCTTTTACGGGTATTTTTGGGTGTGGGCAGAGCTTCTTGTTTTTTATATTTGTTGATAATACTATCAACTGACTTAACACACACCTGTAAACACAACATCTTGAAAAAAAGAAAATTGGATTTATTACGATTAATACATGAGTAATGGTAAAGATAATTAACAACTATACTCATCCCAATTTTAATTAAGAAAATTACACTTGTAAGTTTTAAAAGATAAGATGTAGAAAAGAAAAAAGAAAAATCAATCTTACCTGTAATAATTTTGCCACTCGCGTTATTAAACAAGAGTGAGTAACATGGACCTTCTCTTCCACTGCTTCCTTCCACAGTCCACAAAATAAATTGATAATTCCCTTTTGAAGAGAACTTTGATTACGTGTTATCTTCAAAGGTTCAAAATTAAGTATAGACCCAGATGTTGTTGGGCTATCCATTATTTTCCAGTTATAATTAAAATGAATTCAGAAAAAATAATAATAATAAATATAATTAATCTAAAACAAGAAATATTAAAGGGACACTTAACAACAACAACAAATAATGAACTACTACAACTATTTCAATTAACTTTATTATTATTATTACTAAAGAAAACAATTGGAAAATAATAGATAAAACTCAAAAACGCCTAGTATTACTAAATAAATATATTGAACGATAAAATGCAAAGAACGAAGAGCACCAAAACGCAAAATGCAAATCTTTCGCAACACTCGTAAACTAACACAACTTCACTTGTATGGCTTTGAATGTTGGCGGAATCTACGGAAGTAGTCATTGTTTCATTGCAAACTTAAATTTTAAAAAATATCCCTACCGCTTGAAGGTAATATATACTGGGTATTTGTGTGACGGTTGGCAACAACTTTTGCCAACATAAAACGAAACGAAACTACCCTAAATCGAGTATAAATGTATGTTCTCATCCGACAGTGACATTTTTCAAAAGTTGTCCCGTTAGTTCGGCTTTTTAGCTGGCCAGCAGTCTACTGAGGGAGAACTGAATGAGAGGTTCGGAGCTTCGAGATCCGTATCGTTGAGGCTGGAACGAATCCTAAGACTCCTAAACCCATGGTGTAAGATATATAGATGTGTTAACTAGTCGCCTTTTGGGTACATTTTCTGGAGCTAGTTTGAGGCTAGTTTCTACGATTGTCCGTACGGTGCGCACGTTCTGTTGGGCAACTATGATGGCGTCTCAGCGCATTCAGTATTTTCTGGTGTTTTCGTTGCAAGAAAGGGACATTGGTCACTAGACACACATAATCGGGGAGACGCTACTCTAAATGTATTGGAATCTTTAAGTCGTATTATAAAGTCTGATGGAGGTGTTAAATTTGTTGAAATGTGTTCTAGCAAGAGTCATGCATGTTTGCAACTATGTGATTGAAGTACCTAAGAATGTGTATTTCCATTTAAAAAGATGATTTGAAGTTATAACAACAAAAAACCCATTAGGGATTACATTTCTATTAATCATTTGACATTCATGTTGCTCAGCAATCAACAGGTTTATTCTTCATAACAGTACGTACAGAGCGTTCAGGGCAGGAGACGATTTCGTAGGCCTCGTGAAAACGATCCGAATTCTGTTTTTACTTTTTGATCTTGCATGTTCAGAACTTACAAATTAATGTATGTGCTGAATAACCTTTGCAATTAGAATAATTATGTTTATTATTTATTATCTATTGATTAATCATTATGACTAAGATCAATTGAATGGATGAAGACCAGAACAGTGTAAGTGCATTTTATAAATTCTGAGAAAACTGTTTATTTAATTCAATATCACTATAAAATTGGGTTACTTTGTTTCATTATTAAAACCATAGCATTTAAATTGTTTATTAACAACACGAATTTACATTGACACTGAAATATAGCCTACTATAAACATGCTTTTCTCAGAATTTATAAAATGTCACTTATACCATTCTGGTTTTCCCCCATTCAGTTATTGATCATCGATATACAGATTATGTTAGTGAATTGTGAAATTACTGTAATTCATTTGTTCAATAATTTATGACAGGTAAAGCAATGCTTAATTGAAATGTTAGTTATAATTAACACGAAACCACCATTAATTGCCATATTTTAATAAATATTGGATTCTTCTGATTATACAACATTTGGAAAATATTCACTCTCTGTTAAAATGTTTCTGTGGGAATGAGATTCAAGTTAGTGAACATTCCCTGAGTATTGATTGGCAAAATACTCATAGTTAATCAAAAGATTAATAACTTCCAAGTAAATTTCTAAAATATAAAAACCAGCAGTCAGTTCTTAAAATTTAGATATTAGGTACATCATGGGTTGAAAAGTGCTATGAATTATTTGGATGTACTTGTTATGAAAAGGATATTATAGCATGTTAAATAATAAATTCTAATTTAAAAAAGATGAATGCTTTTCCATTTCCACTATGAAAATTTTCGACATAAGAAATGAAAATTGAAAGCTTTCATACCTTCAATAACTTTATTATCTATAAATAAAAGTCATTTTTATCATGAGTGAAAAGGAATCATAAAAGCAAACATATAAATGAAAAAAAAATCCCTTCGTTTGTGATTTTTTTGAAGAATAAAACTTGCACCAAACATCTTGGAAGTTTAATAAATTTTATCCACTTTGATTATTTCAAGTCAAACATAATAAAATTGAAATTACTTTCTTAAGTTCTTCTAGAACATATTTTATAACTGTCCATGACCTACTATTAACTAGCTCAAAACCCAAACCTCCAAGTTGGCCAGGATGAAGAGTTAAATGTTCTATTTTGAAATAAAAATTATACATTAGAAATGTTAAAAATGAGCAATACTTGTGTTAAAACATCTTATATAACAACATTTCATTGGTTATCAAACCTGATCTAACAGCATAATTTTGTAACTTTTAATCTCATAGTGTATTAAGTTGTCTTATTATGCTTATTTCATAATTAAGTAATATACTCCTCAAAAGATAAACCTTTTCTTTTTATTAAATCTGAATTTATAATTCTCTTTTATTCAAAGGAAGAATATTTTTTTAAGAAGTTAATTTTTGATTTATATGGTGTACTATGTCAGAATATATTTTCAATGCATATTCATACACATCTAAAATTAACTTCACATAATTCAAAAAGTTCTTCCTTTTAATAAAAAAGAATTAGAATTATCTTTTAATTACTACAAAATGTATAAAGGTAGTTAACATCAGATTTAATGAAGTGACTACTTATGTCTTCTGAGAAGTATACCTCTCGATACTGTAATTAGTGGGAACACACAGAATAAGTAATTAAAATATTCATACATACATGAGGAAGGATTCAGCAATTGCAAGAAAAGACTTAAGGCAAAGACCACTTATCTTGCAAAAAATAATAAAAAATGACCCCTACATGTTCTGTAGAAAAAAAAAATAAAATAAAAATAAAAAAATCTGAAATTTATTTCAGAAAAAAATGAAACACATTAAGAGAAAAATTAAATTACATAAAATCTAGTTATGACTACTACTTACTATACATGATTTACTAGTATAACTCCTATCACCAACAAACTATTACAGAACCACATGCTTTCTAACTACACAATATTTATTTTCAGAGAATTATTGAGAGTACATTCATGTACACAGATACAAACATATTGCAAATTAGACAAAGATAAAAATATTTGCTAAATATCAACTGGTATCACAATCCCACCCCCAACCAAAAAATAAACTCAAACTTCAGTTTTAGCAGTTGTCTCTACTTATAATGGTGCATTTTACATTCTTTTCTCAACCCTGTATATGTACAATGAAGACAATATTTGAAAGCCTTCTGGTAGTTTTTATTTGGATATTGAAAGATAAGTTGCTGTTGTTAAAGATCTGAAGTATAAAAATGTATCTACATGTATCACATTTCATAAATGTTTATTGAAAATTAAATTGTATGTAACAGTTATTAATGCTTTTCTACCACTCCTGAAAGTATATAGCTCTTGAGAAACCTGTAAAAGTACAAATGAGAATAATGATGATGATAATAATAATAATAGTAAAAACACATTTCAATATGCTAAGATCAGCTTAATAATAAAACATATTCACTATTTCACCTGTAATATAACCACTCACTTGCCCTTGAAGGAATAATACGAATTTACAACTTACAACTCTGCAACTGAGAAGAATAAAAGTTGTCAAATATTTTCCATCCCAATTTCATGGTCACCCATATTTCTATTCATTACAAACATCAGAGGAATGGGAACACCGAGGGACTCTTTGTCATCATAAGAGTCATTCTGAATATTTATTATTACTGCCATCTCTGAAGCCCCCTTTCTTACTAATACTCATCAGAATTCTATATTCTTCGCAGTATGTGCCACATAATTATCCCAAATATAGCAGTTTTCAGAATAAATGAGTATATTATATTAGAAATATTTCTGCAAAATATCTGAAGGAAATATATATTTATTCACTTATTTCTCCATAGTAATCTATTCTAATGCTTCATTTCATTTTATTGTTGCTTTGTGATTGAAAGTGGTATCATCATGATACTGATAATATCTTTTGTACTGGCTCCACACCAACTCGATAGTATTATAGTGACAATAAGGGGGAGGGTAGAGGCAGGACTCAATGGTCAGCTTCTATCACTGCACCTTACAATTTCCCGTCAGTTGTGAAAGCTTCATCTATTGCTGTCCAAGCCGTAGTTTTGCTGCCAGACTAGACGCAATAGAAGTCATCATACAAACTGGCGATATCTACGACCAGCAAACAATCACTGCAGCTTGCAGCTCTCTCATCGAACACATAGGCGATCGCCAAGTTTCTCTTAAATTAAGGTTAAAGGTCAGTAAACGCGGGTTAAGAGATACTTTTCACTCTCAGAGGTGAAAATGATCTCAGTCGCTGACACGAACTTCCCACCACTGAGATAACTGAACCAAGCGCGCCGGTCTGTGAGATCACGCGCCTTCACGGGTACCTGGAGTAGACAGCACGCCGTAATGTAGGAATAAATTCTAATTTTTAAAAAAATATTTCTTTTCATAAAAAAATATGTATTAAAATGGAAGAAAATTGATAGAACAAAAATATTTTGAGAAAATAGCAAAATATGTAATAGAGTACTGAATATGTAAAAATATGTAACTAAAAAATGGATATTGTGTTAGAGCGGCGACGATTTGCCAAGATTACGAATTTGAGAACGGTAGGTATAAAGACAAAAAATATGAAATTACATAAAAATCCGGTCTCTAGTCATTACACATGCTGATCTAACTCCAATTTAACAAATTTAAACATACTTGAATACATGCAAATCATGTCTTATTCATTTATTTGTCCCATTTCATATCATTCATTCGTAAAATATTTAGATGTTTTGATTGCCTTTCGAATGTGACCATGTCACGAAGTCGACAAAAGGCCCGCCAAATTAACACAATTCCTATTAGATGAACTTCTCATTTCTGAAATGAAGTCTCCAAATATTAACTAAATACAGTGTACAGAAAATATTAACTTTTATCTTGAACATAATTTCAAAATATTTTCACACGATACTATCTCCATAACAAAATATTTTTCCATGAACAGTTTTCTTTGGCGGAAGGACAATACAATAGGTGGTTCCGCGGCGCTAAGACAGGTTAGTCAATGTTAGTGAAATAAAAGCGAACAATTTCGGCATGTTAATCACTGACCACGTCCCCTGGCACAATTCCTATGGTGTGGCAGCAGTAGCTGTCAAAAAATTCGGTCACATGACTGAACGCTCTGTATATACATCTGTATATACATCTGTATATACTATTCCAATGACTTTGTACATCACTGGCTCTCATTGAAAAACAATTTCAGTGTAAATTATAATTTTCTTGTAGAAATATTTTTTTGGATTTTGTTTATAGATTATCTTATGAAGTGATTTTTGCCTTGTTACTGATGCTTATGTAGACATTTTGCAATTAATAAATTATACGAGCTAAAATAATGCATGGGTTCTCTGCCACAGATATACAATCTGCATAACATGAAGTTCAGAAAATCAAGATATGATCTGATAAAGAAATTATTCATCAACAGAGTAATTTATATTCAGAACCAGCTAGAAAATTGTCTTTGCAAACAACACAAGAGGGGCATGTTTAGTTTCAATTGATAACACTATTGGGGATTATTATTATGGTTCTGGGCATGGGAAGGCAAGAATTTTAAATTATTGAAAGTATCTTTTATGTGAAACTCATGGACCAATTTGTGCTATGGTTCTAATAAATGGTTTTTGTAGTTTTAACTTTGTTCCGCCTGAAATTTACTTGCATTTTCCCACAAACCTAGAGTAGAGTACTAAATTTTACTGTGAAAGAGTTTCCATATTATTTATGAAAAGGTTTATACGGCTGTCAGCTATCTGAATTTTATTCTCTCTCTATTAACGTCTCTCAATTCCTAACAACCACTTCATTTCACTTCTTTTAGATGGCTTCAAAAACAAAATTAATTTCAAGAAAGAAAAAAGAAATGTCTTCATCCTTGAAGGTACTACATAGAACCACTGCACAGAACATCATTTCACTACTCTGTAAAACATCACTATAACTAATTACAATGTCATTGCAATTGCAATAACAATGTCAATCACATTGCATATTAGTTATTTTGATTGTATATTGATAAGTTCAATTATTTTCAGTATCTTATGTTTTAAAACAACCAGTGGAATTAAAATTTTGAAGTGTGGAACTTGTCCAGAACAGGCGGGCACCGCGTCCAGAGAAATTGGCACGAGATTTAAAAGTAAGGGCTTTTAATTAGTACAAATTGCTTCAGAATGGCGGAACGTCACTGGATACCTGGCCCATATATGAGTCTTTGTGAGAAAAAACTTGAAAGTTATTGTCACAAATTTAGCTATATTCATTCCTATTTTCTCATTAAGGCAAAAAATTGATCCATTAAAATGAAATAATACATTAGCCCGATTTCCAATTTTCAATTGAGAGTAAAATTTAAGAAATTGAATCAAAAGTATCCTGATTTTGTAATTCTCTTTACTTAAGTGTGATATAAAACACGAAATTTCTACGTTCAGGTTAGAAGGTTTAACAGACAAATATTCTTGTTAATTTATTTCACCTTATTGCTAAATGCAATAAATAAGTGAATCTATATATTTAAAAAATAAGGTATTTTGCCATGGCTTCGTTTAGAGCTTCTACTGAACCGATTGTAGTATTTTTTCCTTTAAATGAAAGAATGTGATCCCTAGATGTGTTATCAATATTGTTTGTGTTGATTCACCAACATTTAGTGTGTAAATTAATTAATTAAATATTTCTTTAATAGTACGCTTATCAATAGTCAATTGTTTTCTTCCAAAGGGTGGCTGTTTCAAAATCGATATATATGAGTCGATAGATGCTTCATGGTGGCGCTGTTTGATGTTTTGTTTTGATTGTTGAGATTTGTTTACAATTCATCAAGGTTTTGTTTCAGTGTAATTATTGCATTGTGGCGTTGACAGTTTGCATGTATTTGCTTTTGTGGTGAATTTTGTAGAGAACATTCGGACAGTGTGTTTTGCTCGGTTGTACTGGAGTAGCGAAGTTGTTCACAGGTTATGTCGAATTCCGAATCGTTGCCCACGCGTCCCAAAAGACGCAAACGTACATTAACTGGACGCAGGGAAAGAGAAAGTCAGCGTAAGTGTCGTGATAGTGAGGTCATTTCGTTTTCTGCTGGGTCGTTGTCTATGAAATGTCAGTTTTGTTCTGCTTTGCACTTCGCATGTGAGAGAAATTCTGCAAACGATTTACTCTGTGTTGCTTAAATGGGAAAATAAGTTTACCTTCAGGCGATATGCCAGAAGAAATAAAAATTGTATATAGGACATGATGACACATCAAAAAACTTTAGAAATAATATCCGTCAGTATAATAGTGCTCTTTCTTTTGTGCAATTTGGCACCGATATTGCATTGCCACCTGCCCATGCGTGTATTGCCATACGTGTTCAAAATTTTGGGAACTCACATCACAGAACATCTTCGTTATACCCTGAAGATCCAAACAATGCAACGTATTGTGAACATTAGTCTGGTCACAGTATTTTACATTTATCTCGAGATCTCACCGTCAAATTTTGACGGGTTTTTCACTAGTGATTTTAATAATACAAAACAAAAGAAAAACAAGGAAAGGATTCGCCATTCAAACATATTACTGTCATTTAGCAAAGATTTTTGTATATATGAGAATTTAGTAAGAAAATAAATATCAAATAGTAATAAGTAGTGATGAATATAAACAATTTAATTCTCGGTTATTTAATACAAAAAATCTGGCAAGCATATTTTCGTATGAAGTCACTATACACCGCCTCGCGCCGCTTCAGCTTGCGCTTGGACATCCCTTTCTGGATTTTAAGGGGGAACTAGTGAAAATCCGTCAAAATTTGACGGTGCGATCTGAGATAAATGTAAAATACTGTGCGGAGACTAATGTTCACAATTTGTTGCATAGTTTGGATATTCAGGGTATAACGAAGATATTCTGTGATGTGGAGTTCCCAAAATTTTGAACACGTATGGCTCATGACCAGGTGGCAATGCAATATCGGCGCCAAATGACAGAAAAGAAAGAACACTATTATACTGACGGATATTATTTCTAAAGTTTTTTGATGTGTTATCATCTCCTATAAACAACTTTGATTTCTTCAGGTACATTGCTTGAAGATAAACTTATTTTCCCATTTAAGCAACGCAGAGTAAACTCGTTTGCAGAATTTCTCTCACATGTGAAGTACAAAACTGACATTTCATAGTCAACGACCACGCAGAAAACGACATGATCTCGCTATCAAGACACGCTGACTTTCTCTTTCCCTGCGTTTAGTTAATGTACGTTTGCGTCTTTTGGGGCGCGTGGGCAACGTTTCGGAATTCGACATAACCTGTGAACAACTTCACTACTTCAGTACAACCTATCAAAACCCACTGTCCGAATGTTCTCTACAAAATTCACCACAAACGCAAATACAAAACTGTCTACGCCACAATGCAATTATTACACTGACACAAAACCTTGACGAATTGTAAACAAATCTCAACAATCAAAACAAAACATCACGCAGCGCCAGCATGAAGTAGCGTGGACATCTATCGACTCATGTATATCGATTTTGAAACGATCACCCTTTGGAAGAAAACAATTGACTATTGATAAGCGTACTATTAAAGAATGATTTAATTAATTAATTTACACCGTAAATGTTGTTGAATCAAAACAAATAATATCTGATAACACATCTAGGGATCACATTCTTTCATTTGAAGGAAAAAATACTACTATCGTTTCTGTAGAAGCTCTAAACGAAGCCATGGCAGAATACCTTATTTTTTTAAATATATAGACTAGTGAGAACCCGTCAAAATTTGACGGTGAGATCTGAGATAATTGTAAAATACTGTACCCAGACTAATGTTCACAATATATTGCATTGTTTGGATCTTGAGGGTACAACGAAGATATTCGGTGATGAGTTCCAAAAATTTTGAACACGTATGGCCCATAACCAGGTGGCAATGCAATATCGGCACAAAAGATATAGCGGCTAATCGGGAGAATAGCTACCCCCCTATGCCAAGGTTACATTAAGTCACATACATTTTTTTTTTTAATTTTCTTAGTAGGAAATGACATTTTTTAATGTCTATTTATTTACTATTCCCTCTAAAAGAAATTTTCTTAAAAGTGAGTGTTCCCTTTAAAATAAATTCTCTTAAACGTGAGGGAGGTATATAAAACAACGTGAGCGCCGAAGCGACAGCGGAGGCGCGAACCAGGTCTCGAGAGCGAGGGCCGGAAGGCCCTCGCGAACGTAGCACGTTGGATCCGTCGGGTAGCGACGTGCGGTAGCACGTCGCGGACCACTTGGTGAAAAAATGCGTTGGTTAAAGAATTGTGTGGGTTATAAAATTAAATTTGTAGCGTGAAAATTAGGAATAATCAGTTCACTTAATGAGAGTACGTTGCTACGGAGATTTATACGTACAGGGGGCTTTGGAGCAGGGGGGTAGCTATTCTCCCGATTCTCCCGATCTACCGATATAGCACTATTATACTGAAGGATATTATTTCTAAAGTTTTTTGTTGTGTCATCATCTCCTATTACCAACTGTTTGATTTCTTCTGGCATATTACTCGAAGGTTAACTTATTTTCCCATTTAAGCAACACAGAGTAAATCGTTTGCAGAATTTCTCTCACATGGAAAGTACAAAGCAGAACAAAACTGACATTTCATAGACAATGACCCAATAGAAAACCAAATGATCTCACTATCACGACACCCACGTTGACTTTCTCTTTCCCTGCGTCCAGTTAATGTACGTTTGCGTCTTTTGGGCCGAGTGGACAACGATTCCGAATTCGACATAACCTGTAAACAACTTCACTAAAGTACAACCGAGCAAAACCCACTGCGTTCTCTACAAAATACACCACAGAAGCAAATACATGCAAACTGTCAACACCACAATGAAATTATTACACTGAAACAAAACCTTGTTGAATTGTAAACAAATCTCAACAATCAAAACAAAACATCAAGCATCGTGGACTCATGTATATCGATTTTCAAACTGCCACCCTTTGAAATAAAATAACTGACTATTGATAAGCGTACTATTAAAGAATGATTTAATTTATTAATTTACACAGTAAATGTTGGTGAATGATAAACATGATATAAATATCTGAATAAATATCTGAATGTTGGTGAATAACAATATCTGATAACACATCTAGGGATCATATTCTTTCATTTAAAAGAAAAAATACAACAATCGGTTCAGTAGAAGCTCTAAACGAAGCCATTGCAGAATACCTTATTTTTTTAAATATATAGATAGATGAGTGCGGAGTCAGGGTAAGTTGCCCGTGCCCTTATTATAGGAGCGCTGGTCTCCCCTTGCGGGCAATTAGCTAGTGCGGGCATGGTTTGACGTGCCTGATAGAATAAATTGACATATGACTCAGTGAGGTGTATTAAAATATTGAGAAGTTGTTCAAGGCAATTCGCGAATTTCATTGAAAAACTATGGGAAGTGTTTTGTGACACGAAGGCACACAGAATGATTCCTATGAAATGAGCGCTAGAACTCTTAATTAGCGGGTACAACAGGCGTCACAGTGGAATCCTGAATCCTTCCGCTGCCGGCCCATTGCGTCTCTGTTTCGTTCTGATGTTCTTGTTGAAGGGTGGATTGATGGAGGTTTCAGATACTATCGACATCTTCCTTGCTTCCAGATTATAGGCAAATGAATCGATAAAAATGAAGGTATTGCAACTAAAATATATTTTTTGTTAAAAATATTTTTGTTTTGTTTTTTGAACTACGAAAACACACGGAGCTAATTACGTAGCGACTGAGAACTTGCACATTCTGCTTATCTCTAACTACAAATTTCCCTTCGCGCTAGCGACCAGTGAGGCTTCGAGGGAGGGGGAAGACTCTCCCTCCGACTTTAATTCGAACTTTCAAATTATAAAGCTACGTCGAGTGGAACAGTGCCAGCGCGTTTAGTGCGTATAAGAGAGGTCTACCGAGTGAAATAAGCCACTAAAGATCATTTCTCTATCACAAAAGAATTAACAGATAAATGAATATTCATTACGAAATAGAGTTGTAAAAAGAATGAACAAACTCACACCCTTTTACTTTCTCGTATACGTAAGTATATACGGAGAAATATTCGTAGCGTAGAGAAAGTTATGTAATGATGCGAAAAATTTCGTAAGGGTAGTGCTAATTGCACTGATTAATATAGCATAAAGTTAATTTTTTGCACCCGTTTGTTTAAAAAACCCGTATTTTTTTATTGTTCCTCGCGTCGCTAATATGTATGTTTCCAGCAAATTGTGTACCTTATTTCATTTGTGAGTGGAAGTGCTTCAAATCACTTCAAATGAAATTCTTCGAAAACTCAACAAATTCCCGTGAAATGAGCTTCAAATTTTACATTTACAATAACGCTTAAACGCCATTTTCTTAAAAAATGCTCCAAATTTTTCAATGAAAATTGCCATTTATGACGAGGTTTTATTCTTATTTAATATTCTTAAGAAAGTATATTCTTAAAGTTATAGCAATCAGCTAGCCAATCAGAGGGACCCCTCTGCCAATCACGGCGCACCTGCCCCACCCCGGCGCCCAGGCCGGACAATACACAATACTCTATGCGCAGCAACGGGGCGTCCCTGCCATGAGGAAGCCTGCGACATGACAGACGAAACGTCAGCCGCTACGCGGCGTCAACCGGACAGCCAAGAAGTCAAGACCGTAAAGTCAATCCACACCAAGGAAATTAGAAAACTTTACTAGGACAAAGTCTGTGGCATTCTGTAGCACTACTAGTTATTCTTGTTTTTTCTAAGATATCTTTCAAAATACAATATCGTTTTCATTTTTCCGTCGCTTACCCTCTTATTCCCACGTTCTATTGCCCTCTCGCACTATCTCATTATCTTTTTCGCTCCTCCCGTCTTCCGCTTCTCTCCGTTCTTACCATTCGCAGATTGACCACATATTATTTCCTCTCACATTCTCGCCTTCTTTCAACTGGTCAAGTTTACTTTCACAAGTTTTAGTTTAATTTTTCTTTCCCCTTCTCACAATTATTTTTTCTTGTGAGTGTATTTGAATTCACTGAGATCCTTCACGTGATACCTTCATTAACTTGATACCTTTTCTTATTTGCAGTCATCACTTAACATAATCTCTTATTTAGCATATTTATGGAATCATTTGCAGTGAGATAAGATGTGCTTATTTTCGAAGTTAGACATTTAGAACTTATTTTCATAGTTTGACATTTTAACAATTGGAGCCGTTTTTGAGAAAATGGCGTTTGAGTGTACCTAAAAATGCGAAATTCTGAGCTCATTTTCAACGAAAACTGTTGAGAATTTTGGAAATGTCCGGGGCCTTCATGTAAAATACGCCCAAATTTTAAAGAGTGTTTTTCAAAATTGCAAAGCTTCAACCAGAGCCAGATGGACACGGGTTTCTTCAATTTTGAAAAGATCGTACGTGTGGTTTAGCCGCTAGGTTAGTTCAAATACGACAGACGGACTGACGTACAGACGGACTGACGGAAACACTTTTTGGGGATCAGGGGACCCCAAAACGTGTACTTCCATTCAAATCTCGAAATAAATTTTCGTCAGCGTTACATAACTTTCTCTGTAGTTCGTAATATTACTCCCGTATATTGACGTTACATAACTTTCTCTGTAGTTCGTAATATTACTCCCGTATATATACGAGAAAGTAAAAATGATTTCTATATTTAAAAATTACAATTGTTCATTGAAGATAATTGGTATTCAGTAGTTTTTTAATTACATTTTTTAACAAAAGCGCCAGTCATTTTGAAAAATTACTAAGAATATTTGGTATCCTGGAAGGCCGCGAATTATCTAATCTAGATAATCCCATTTGGCATTTTAATAATCAAAATACAACAGTTAGAATTTTAATTGTTCTTCCTACAAGGTTTTACGAGCGGGATGAGTTTTCATCTTTTTGAATAGACGACGCGCAACCCAGTTTTATTGTCCAGACGACACAGCAGTGGAGTCTAGCGATGGCTTGAAGAAAGCATACGGGCGAGGGCGGAGGCGGTATCCTGGCCTGTCGCTGGTTAATGGGATAAGTCTGTAAAATCTGACATAACGACTAGTGGATGCGGTAGTCACAAAGAAATGGCGCGAAGAAAAAAATGGGAGATGGCGATGGGAAGACGATGACATAAAGATGTGATGATAAAGGGAACGATGGAGAATACGATTAGAGATGATGAAAAAGCTGAGGATACAATACTACAGAAAGAAGCGTGAAAGTTAAGGAATATAATAAAATGCAGAAATGAGAAGTATGGTAGTATGTTTTGTAGGCAGTACCCAAGGCAACGGAAAGGAGGGGAACAATGAAGCAGATAGGCAGTGCCTCAGTAAGGCCAGTGGTGAGAATGCTGGAAACTGGAACCGGGTGAGCAGGTTTTTTTAATACAACTTATTGTATAAAAACAAACTTTGGTGGTTTTCTTCGAGAAATCTCGTGACATTGATCATAAGTCGACCGAAGTTTTGAAATTTAGAGAGGCAATCGGGAGGCTCTTGGACTGACGTTATGTTGTTAGACATTTTGAGTAAGTCAGTAATATGACAAAAATAAAGCTGCATACAGAGTTAAAGACTTACAATTAAGCAAGTAAAAACAGGAATATTTGAGAAAAAGCATGAACGACTGTGTGCGCAATATGCAAAATTGCGAAAGACATTGTGGGTGATTGTCCGCTCTTCAAAGTGAATCATATTTTTGGAGATGGTTTCGGCGCCGTCCTAATAACGGAAGTCAGTGGATAGCAGAGTCGGTGATTTGAAGGGTTGTATGTCTACGGATTGAGGTGTGGTCTAGAAGCCGTGTACAATAAGACAGACGGATTTTGGAGGTGAGGTGAGTGGGAGCGTTGAAGCATGGGAAGTG
The DNA here is from genome assembly GCA_011170035.1 of Teleogryllus occipitalis. Lineage (NCBI taxonomy): Eukaryota > Metazoa > Arthropoda > Insecta > Orthoptera > Gryllidae > Teleogryllus > Teleogryllus occipitalis. Next base: position 78,492 of record BLKR01002243.1, read on the forward strand.
TGACGGTGCAAGTCGGCAGCGGGGGTGTCGATTACTGATGCGACATCGACAACAAAACATCAGTGTTGTCAAATATCGATGATCTAAATTAAAACATCGATGTACATAATACATCGACCAAAATCCATCGATTTAATCCAAAATCCATCGATTCGATCCAAAATCCATCGACTTTAATATTTTAAAGCTAGTTTAGTATCCTCTAGCATGAAATCCGTGCGAAACGAAATTCAATTTGACAGTGGCTGTGAATATTTATTTATAAATAGTATTTAACTGCAAACAAAACGCCTCTCCATATGCAAAATACGAGAAAAGACGAAGGAAATATCTGAATATCAAGATCATCTCGAGCGAGGGATAGTATACTTGATGAATGTAGTACAAACCGCGTCGTGTGGTTCGAAAACATAAACCGACAGTGGTGACATCAGTTATTATTTCGTATTTTAACTTTTACAAAATTGTGATTATGAGAATTTTTCATCTACGAACAAAATATCGAAAACGTAATAACATCGAGCATCGATGTTAAAAAAATCGACTTCAATACATTGATGTTAAAAAATATCTATATTTATGGAAACATCGATGTTAAAAAATATCTATATTTATGGAAACATCGATGTTTTGAAAACATTGGGCTGGATGTCGCATCCCTTGTGTCGGCGAGGGAGGGTCGGTGTGGGGCATGGGCTGAGACGGTCCTTCCGCTGCGTGCGGCGCCGGCTCGTTTACGACGCGCCGCGGCGGCGCTGCAGGGCTTTCCGCCGCCTTCCAGATAGCGCGATCCTCGTAAAGATCTCGCCCCCACATTACCCTAGGTGCACGCCTTCAAATATTTTACTGAGACGTCTCCGCAACTGTCCGTGCCACTGCCTTTGCCACCGCTCGCTACCGCGCCAGAGGCAGCTCCTTCTATGCTCAGGGAAGACCAGTTTCGCAGGGAAACCCAGAACCCGACTCTGACGTTCGTAAGCCGGTTGAGAACTTCCTTTAATTACTCTTGAGTAACAATGGATTGTATGAGTCATTCGATTTCTTTACCTACCATCTGTTCATCTGTATAAGGGATATGGTTTTTGGTTCGTAATTAAAACTAGTGGTGCTAAAACGGCGTACTTTCTCGCCTATAGTAATAGTTATGTATAGAGCCCGGAAGTCTGGCAAAATGCCTTTTTGTTTTTGTTACTTTTTCATGACATTTCACAATAGGGATCACTTAATTGTGTATCTGGCGTTGTTTTAGTAGATTTTCATTTTGCCTTTTTCTGCCTGTTTTAGCTTCTGATATCTATTTTTGTCATTTTGTCTTATTAGTGACTTTTTCTGCCTTTTACATCATTATTTTGCTTTTTTTCCCATCACCGATCTCGATCAAGTTTGATGTATACCTGCAAGCCTGGACAACACGAAGGCGCGGTCGTGTTTTGTCTTTTTGTGGAAGTAGAGGCTGTGTTATTTTTTTTCATTGATGACGACAGGCTTTGCTTGCTTACGAAGAATCCCGATCTACTTTTCAGTGTGGCTTCGAATAACGTTTCAGAACAGCTCTCTGTGTATGTCATGGCATCCTCAGTGCTGGCGATTACACAAATGCGAAGAACGAAGAATATTATTCCGTTTTCACTGATGCCATTTTAACATTTAAAAGAGAGTGCACAATATCATTTCGAAGTGACAGCGTCGCGAAAACAACAAATTCGTAGCCATTATACCGGATGGTCATGTGGAATCAAAATTAAAAAGAAAAGATCGTTTCCTTGCATGTTAAGAGCTATACATTTTAGTTAGAATAAAAATGTGAATCATTTTAATTATTCATTTTTTACAATAATTCATTTGCATGTGATTTTTAATTGTTTACACGCCTTTTTGCATCCCTACTTTAACTAGAATAAATGACTTTTTTCATGCCTATTTTAGTAAATATAAATGCCCTTTTGCATCCCTATTTTACGGAAAATAAATGCCCCATCTTCCGGGTTCTAGTTATGAAATACTATTTATCCCACGTCTTCCCATTGCCCCCAAAATGAGGCATCGTATTTTTCTGTTAATAGTTCATCTCTTGGAGCGAATGAGGGAAAGTTATGTATGCTACAACGCATTGTTGGCAACAAAGAATGTGAATAAGTTCACTGGTTTACTCTATAGCGTTATTTATTATTGTGGGAGACCTTCGTGACGCACCTGCATTTGAGAATCGTGTCTCTTAATGTACATTACTTAAATTTATGATTATTTTAATTGTGTATTTTAATATAATAAGTTCTGCTGAAAATTATATTTGAAATATATTCTAAATACTAAAGATTATAGCTTCTATTTTAGCGGTAAATGACAATAAAATATTGATGCCCCATTATAGTGGCAATGAGAACGAGAGTGCTTTTATATCCATTATTAGCAAGTATATTTTTGACATTTGAGTAAATACCAATATTGCACGGTGTGATTATGTATTATATTTTAATGTTTAAATAATTTCGTCTGTTTTTATTTTGTCTTATTATTCATTTCATATAATCCGTAAACGAAATAAGTGGATTTCACAGTGATGATTTCAGTGACAACAATTTTCATACCTGCTCCTGAAAATCATCTTAGTGATGAAACCAGTGGCGATGATGACACAGAAGATGCTGATGTAAACCATCTTACTGGAAACTAGCTACAAAGTCAAGGAGCAAGCAACAAAGATTACTTCCTCTGGGATAGATGAAATTATTTTAACATGTGAAGAATTCACGTTTGATGTTATGAACAAGTGGATTGTGTCCGAAATGAGGACAGTTACAAGGAAGACCAGAGTTCGAAATTGGGCGAAAACGGACTTAGTGCCTCTCGCAGAATGTACTTGATTGGCTGCAGAGGGAATGGTCTCCTGTTGATCTTTTTAAATCATTTTACGGTAGTGAAGTTTTGGATTTGCTAGTTGAAATAAACAAGAAATACTCTTTTATAAAGGAAACATTAAATTTGACGTGTCACGTAGTGATATGAAAACGTTTATTGCATTTTTGTTGCTCAGTGTGTATTACGGTAATACTAGGAATCGCCTTGTCTGTGATACTGGAATTGGTATACATCACCCAGGAGTAGCAAAAGCAATATCAAGAAATAGATGTGAAGAACGTCTAAGATATTTCCATGTATCTAACGACAATAATCGAATGAAAAGTGCTATATTCTCGAAATTTGACCTTTGTGGGCAGTGATCAATAAGAGATAGCTCACTTTCTTTCCCCAAGATGTAAACTTGTGCGTAGCTGAATCTATGGTTCCATATCATGGTCGCCATTCCACCAAACAACACTTGCATGGGAAATAAACACGTTTTATTTTCAAAATATGGTCTTTAATTTTGGTATGGGTGGATCTGTTGTGATATACTTGCTCCAAGAAGCTCTACCCGAGAAGAAAAAACTTTATCTCTATCACTGTATGCCTAAAATTTCCACATATTCGATGCCGAAAAAATTGCTAATTTGTTTATCACCATTAATTAATTACTCAATTAAAGCTTAAATATAATTATTAATTATTTTCTTCAATAAAACAAACATTTCTTTTTGAAAATAATGATTTTCTTATTCCAAAATACTTCTTCCCTCATATTCCCATTGCCCCATTTTAGGGGCGCACCTCCTACCCAATATGAGTAAAATATTAGTGAAAATAGAACAAATTCTTATAAAACAGACCAAAACAAAAAGGAAAACATGTCAGCATGAAATTACAAAAAGTAAAAAGTTGCGAATATGCGGGTTAAACCACAATTTCTCTCCTAGTTAACACATCTCAGTAATTTTTTGTACAACTCATTACAAATTGTAGAACATTTGATGCAAAAACTAAATATTTTCAAGAAAATATCAACACAAATTTGACAATTATAATTGTTTTTCATACAGGTAAAGCATATCCCAACAAGAAGTCGTAATTCATAGGAATTAGCCCCGATTCATTGTTGCCGAGCCATTGTTGCATTCCGATCTGATATTACCTAAAAAGCTAGCAATTTTTATTTTAAATAGGTTTCAAATAATTTCTATCAAAAGCTCGAATGTAAGAAACGAACAAAGAAATTTGAAATAACATAGAAATTCTACATTACGTAGCATCCAATTGCCTCCAAACACTCAAATTCACGAAGCACAGGAAATTTGAAACGGATCGAAGCGATTCGTTACTATTTGACGCAAAATTAAAGTTTTTGAATCAATATTTTCAAAAAATTGAACGTGAATTGCTGTTATTTGAAGATCTTTAACACTATTCAACAGCAAAATGTAATAAAAAAGCGTTCGAGCCATTTTTTTAAAAATTTTGAAAATGACTTAATGTAAGTACCACCCGAAAATTAAAATATCGATTTTATATTCAAGGGCCGTGAATATCAGCCAGACCAGGATTATCAGTTTTGAAGAAAAGCGGTTAAATGGTTTAGAAGCTAGCGTTGTTCACACACAGACGGACGGACAGTGTTTTGCTGTCAATCGATTTTCACTATCAAGGACTCACAAAACATGAATTTTGGCTACACCACGTGTTAGAGTATTTCTTTCCGAATTTAGCAACATGATTTTTACACTTTTTCGTTACCAGGACCCGGCAGCAAGTGTTTTTCTGCCGAAAACTTCCCGCTTTTCCCCCCGCAGCATTACATAAATTTCTCTCTGCTGCGTAAGCGGTAGCGAGAAAGTAAACATTTGGTGCAGCTTTTCAGAGAAAGCGATTTGAGCGTTTCTAAAACTGCGGAAGTTTGAGCTAATTTTCACAGAGGATTTTTGAGTTTTCGAAAAATTTTGAGATACCATTAAAAGCGTGTGTTCATAAATACAATACTGTCTACAAATCGATGCTAATGTAAATATAAACGTGTGAGAGATATATCAAAAAGATAACATTTGCGTAATTTTGGAAAAAACGAAAGGATGTAAACAAATAATTTTGTCATCTTAAACATTGCATTTGGCACTATCTATACAACAAATTTAAGGAAAAATTTGGAACCGTTTTTGAGAAAATGGCGTTGAAGCATTTCTGAAAATGCGGACATCGTTTGAAGTATTTGTTTTAACAAATTCAATAATGTATACAAATTGCTGTTAAAGTAAATATTAACGACGCGAGAGAGGTGTCAAAAAAATTAAACTTTGCAATTTTGAAGAACCAAAACAATAGAGCAAAATAACTTTTATGTCATCTAATAGAGTACATTTGGCACAGTCATTACCAAAAGTTTTTGGAGCCTTTACCAAAAAAAATTTGGAGCCTTTTTTTAATAAATCTGGTTTTTGTTATTTTTTAAATTGCACATCGCAATATTGCGCGAAAACTACACATGATTCAAAGAATGAACACGTCCTCAATGAAAGAACTATTGTAATTATGGACAACAATTTCCGTTGATGGAAAAATCTCTATCTTCAATTTTGAAGCTGTAGAACGACGCCGAAAAATCAAACTTAAGAAATTTTCGAAAATTTAAAGTTAACCGTGAAAATAAGACATATGCCATCTTCATAAATGTATTTTACTCTATTCTTACAACAAAGTTAAAGAAAAACTTTGGAGACGTTTTTGTGAAAAATTTACAAAGTACCTGGGGCTTCATGTAAAGTACCCCCAAATTTTAAAGATTTTTTTCAAAATCTGAAAGCTTCGACTCGAGCCAGATCGACCGGGGAATATTCATTTTGAAAAAAACTAAGTATGCTTTAGGCGCTAGTGTTGACAGACGGACGGACGGACAGACAGAAGGAGAGGTGGACGGGCGGACATGCAGATGGACGGCCGGACGGACGGGCGGGCGAGCGGCCGGACGGATGGAGAGACGGCCGGCCGGCCGGCCGGCTGGCCAGAGGGAGGAACCAACGGATGGATGGACGGACGGACGAACGATGGGAGGGCCGGACGATCAAACGAACGGAGAGACGGATGTTCTGAAAAAAACAACAACACTTTTAGGGTATCAGGAGACGTCAAAATGTGTATTTCCGTTGAAATCTCGAAATCGATTTTCCGCAGCATTCCATAACTGTCTCTATACAACGTATCATATTCATCATATTCATATTCATAATCATTATATAAATATAAAAATATTATATAATATAAATCATATTCATCAGGTGACAGTATCAACAGCTCATTACAAAAAATTCACATATAATACATGTACTGTAATGATCCAACGTTTCGAGACCAAAACCCCATATGCAACGTTGCCAAAAGGTGGCAAAGAATAAACGTATGTGTGGAGTGCAACGGTGCCGATAGAAACATGTTTGTAAATCCAAATTAAAATAAGAAATTATAGCATGTGAGATTTAGGGAAAATTGAATATAATCATCCGATAGAGCAGAAATTATAGAACGAAATAAAACAAACGGCATTAAATTCGGTTAACACATTCGGAAGTTATAATTTGAAATATATTTGGAATTTTTAATAAAATGAACAGGATATGGCCATTGTTGTGTTAGAAAAGAAACATTACAAACAGGGTTTTTGAAGAATAATTACCAAACGCACGGACCGATTTGGTTGAAACGTTGGGAAAGAATAGAATAAAATACGGGGAAGACGACAAAATTAACATCAACTTTGTCGCATTTTCGGAAGCGAAGTAATCATAAAATATGTGGAAGTTGGAATGAAGTCAATAGTGTAAACAAATGACGCCATGCTGAGAAGTTAAGGAAATCTTCCAGAACCAACAGAGCAAGCGTGTGTCAATTATTTGTGACAAAAATCTGTAGTAACAATGTAAATTGTAAAGAAAGAATGCAGATGTGAGGCAGATGTGTCGTGGACATGGTGATGAACGCTTCGTGTACGTGAAATCGGTGTGTCGTTAGTTTTTTTTGGAAAGTGTAAAAATAGTTAACGAGAAGTAACGTCGAAAGATTTATAAAAATTTTGGAACATTAGAAAAGGGAGCAAAAATTTAAATTCATTGAATTCATGTTATTTTATTAGTAAAACTTCAAGCAATTACGGATAATCAATTACGTTGTATTCTAGTGTGAGGAAATTTGGCGCGGTAAACATTTTTATTATGGGACTTAACTGAATCAATACACATCAGTATAATTTAGACGATTATTTTCCAAAATAAATGGAAATAAGCAATAGAACTTTTCAAGAGGTAACGTGTTTGACGATACGCGAAAAGTTGTTTCTGTTTTCGTGTTACGTATTTTGCCGAGCAGTACGCCGCAAACATACAGAATTTATTAGTCGGTGACAGGCTAGCGGCTGGACTTTCACATTTAGGTGAAACATAGTGGTTGACGAGAAGTGGTTCTCGGAGGCAACCGCGAGTAAGAGTGGCCGTCGACTGACATCGAGGAGCATTGGACAGCGGATACCGGACGTCTCCAGTACGAAAGATGAGCTGAAAAAAGGGAAGTGAAACGCATATGCATGTGTGTGTGTGTGTGTGTGTGTGTGTGTGTGTGTGTGTGTGTGTGTGTGTGTGTGTCGGAATTCCTTGAAATGCTTCGTATCAAAACGCATCCCATAATTAAAAACAATTTTGTTGAAGATCAAGTTTTGTTAGTAGGAATAAAGTAGAAATAGTTAGAGGAAAAGAGGGAATGCGCATTCGAGGGATGAATGTGATTTTGATATTGTCTGTGTTAGTGTGTATGAATCATTTTTTGTTATTGTGTATTATCTTGTTTTTTTTGGTTTTTTTTTTCGTTTGTGTATGTTGATGTTATATGATATTATATGTTAACGTAGAAAGGAAGACGGTGAATTATCGCCGTAGAAATGGAAATAGAGTAAAGTTAGAAACGTAAATAAATGATCGAACCAGAAATGCGGTTCGTTTTGGATCAATTGAGATGTTTGTAGTAATTTGACCTAGCACGCACAATCTAGTTACATCACTGCGATTCCTGTATAGGAACGCCAGCGTATCCACGGCAGTAGATAGTTAAAAGGGAAAGGAAAAAAGGAGATTTATTATATATATTTGATAAAAGCGCGGGTATAGATAACGTAGAGAAGTTAGAGGATAAAATTAATGAATGATAGGAAGATAGCAGGAGAGAGCAGGGAGAGAGTGTTACATTACATTAAATGGCGACCCAACGGTGGAATAATATCAAGGGGTAAATCAATAAATAAATAAATAGATGATAGCAGACAGAAGAGAAGAGATAAATAGATAGCTGAGAGTAAATAAATAATAGATGAGAGAGTAGGATTCATTATATTAAATGGCGGCCCAACGGTGGGGCAAATAGAATAGATAGTAAGAAGAAAGGGATACATTACAGTACATTATTTTACAACACTTTGCTAGATGACATTAAACGATTAAATTCAATAGAAAAGTTTAAATCACAAGTGAAATCGTTTCTGCTGCATAACTGTTTCTATACAATTAGAGACTATACTGAGCATCACAAGAAAAGTAACATTAATTTTAACAATGATACATAATGCATTAATTACCATTTGGACTGTATAAATGAGTATAAACAACCTGTAACAACTATTGTAACACAGCTTCCAGGTCAATGACCCCCATCTCGATCAGGTTTTTCGTCCAGTTTCCCTGATCCATTGAGCAAATGCTGAGATGGCCCCTTGTTTTACTTCTGGACATAAATGTAACTTCATTTTCTGTGCACGTCTTCTAGAATTCAGTGGGAAATACAATTATTCAAATTATCGTTTCCATGTTGTCGCGGCAGGAAGTAATAAGAGCCAAAATTTATTGCTTATTTATCCTTGAAAATAGATTTTATTACATGGGTTTTTTTTGTTTGTTTTTTTCTCGCTTTCAAAATTCAAAATTTATTGCTTGTTTATCCTTGAAAATAGATTTTATTACATGGGAGTTTTTTTTATTTTTTTTCTCACTTTCAAAAGTCAAAATTTAAGTACTATATGACTTAGGGATCACAGAATTTTGAAAATGTGCACACAATTCACTTTTCCCCATAGCACGTCATACGCAGTTTTTAACTGTTTTTTTGACGTAAAATAAATAAATAAAATAAATAAATAAATAAAGTATATTACTCCGTATATAATTAAACGCAAGTACAGGAGAATGTAAAAGGCGGGAGATTCGAATTTGAAATTTTCGAATGACGAACTTCAAAATTTTGGAGATTCAAATGAAAATATGATATTCACCATATTGTGTTTTGTTATTTATGACCACTTAAAATACAATTTTTCTCAAAATGTTCAAATTCATTCAAATTCTATATTGTTAATTCAAATTTTAAAAATGTGATTGTCACTACTGTAATGATCCAACGTTTCGAGAACAAAATCCCATATGCAACGTTGCCAAAAGGTAGCAAAGAATAAACGTATATGTGGAGTGCAACGGTGCCGATAGAAACATGTTTGTAAATCCAAATTAAAATAAGAAATTATAGCATGTGAGATTTAGGGAAAATTGAATATAATCATCCGATAGAGCAGAAATTATAGAACGAAATAAAACAAACGGCATTTAATTCGGTTAACACATTCGGAAGTTATAATTTGAAATATATTTGGAATTTTTAATAAAATGAACAGGATATGGCCATTGTTGTGTTAGAAAAGAAACATTACAAACAGGGTTTTTGAAGAATAATTACCAAACGCACGGACCGATTTGGTTGAAACGTTGGGAAAGAATAGAATAAAATATGGGGAAGACGACAAAATTAACATCAACTTTGTCGCATTTTTGCCGGCGAAGTAATCATAAAATATGTGGAAGTTGGAATGAAGTCAATAGTGTAAACAAACGACGCCATGCTGAGAAGTAAGGAAATCTTCCAGACCCAACAGAGCAAGCGTGTGTCAATTATTTGTGAAAAAAATCGGTAGTAACAATGTAAATTGTGAAGAAAGGATGCAGATGGGAGGCAGATGTGTCAGGGACATGGTGATGAGCGCTTCGTGTACGTGAAATCGGTGTGTTGTTAGTTTTTTTTGGAAAGTGTAAAAATAGTTAACGAGAAGTAACGTCGAAAGATTTATAAAAATTTTGGAACATTAGAAAAGGGAGCAAAAATTTAAATTCATTGAATTCATGTTATTTTATTAGTAAAACTTCAAGCAATTACGGATAATCAATTACGTTGTATTCTAGTGTGAGGAAATTTGGCGCGGTAAACATTTTTATTATGGGACTTAACTGAATCAATACACATCAGTATAATTTAGACGATTATTTTCCAAAATAAATGGAAATAAGCAATAGAACTTTTCAAGAGGTAACGTGTTTGACGATACGCGAAAAGTTGTTTCTGTTTTCGTGTTACGTATTTTGCCGAGCAGTACGCCGCAAACATACAGAATTTATTAGTCGGTGACAGGCTAGCGGCTGGAGGTGAAACATAGTGGTTGACGAGAAGTGGTTCTCGGAGGCAACCGCGAGTAAGAGTGGCCGTCGACTGACATCGAGGAGCATTGGACAGCGGACACCGGACGTCTCCAGTACGAAAGATGAGCTGAAAAAAGGGAAGTGAAACGCATATGCATGTGTGTGTGTCGGAATTCCTTGAAATGCTTCGTATCAAAACGCATCCCATAATTAAAAACAATTTTGTTGAAGATCAAGTTTTGTTAGTAGGAATAAAGTAGAAATAGTTAGAGGAAAATAGGGAATGCGCATTCGAGGGATGAATGTGATTTTGATATTGTCTGTGTTAGTATGTATGAATGATTTTTTTGTTATTGTGTATTATCTTGTTTTTTTTTGTTTCGTTTGTGTATGTTGATGTTATATGATATTATATGTTAACGTAGAAAGGAAGACGGTGAATTATCGCCGTAGAAATGGAAATAGAGTAAAGCTTGAAACGTAAATAAATGATCGAACCAGAAATGCGGTTCGTTTTGGATCAATTGAGATGTTTGTAGTAATTTAACCTAGCACGCACAATCTAGTTACCTCACTGCGATTCCTGTATAGGAACGCCAGCGTATCCACGGCAGTAGATAGTTAAAAAGGGGAAAGAAAAAAAGGGGATTTATTATATATATATATTTGATAAAAGCGCGGGCATAGATAACGTAGAGAAGTTAGAGGATAAAATTAATGAATGATAAATAGATAGCTGAGAATAAATAAATAATAGATAAAAGAGTAGGATTCATTATATTAAATGGCGGCCCAACGGTGGGGCAAATAGAATAGATAGTAAGAAGAAAGGAAAGGGATTCATTACACTACTTTTAAATATCTTCACCAAATATAGCACAAGACATGCAATATTGTGCTATAATTGGTGCTCTATTTTGTGTAGATATTTAAAGAAAGAAGTTTGCTTGTACTAGGATTCAAATTCGGGCCTTCGCATTTGAAGTCCAAGATCTATCCGCGAACGCGGCCGATCTATCCTCGAACTTCAGGAAATAAAAATGTGTACAAATAGGAAAGATTTTACTAGTTAGTTTTTACAAGCCTTTTATTTTACAATATCTACAAGCCTCGCAAGAGATAATTTGTTGTATTTGTATCCACAAATGCATAAAGTTATAGAACTAATATAATATATATGAGGTGTTAGAAAAAGTCTTAAGGTCCTGTATTACCACCTTCGGTTACAACCGCCGGTTGTAACTCCCGGTTAATGTAACTTCTGGTTAAAATGGACTTCGCGTATTACGAGTGTGAGGTAACTAAAAGTTAGTTAACTCTCACTTTAACGTTTACTCGGTGTTGATTGGCAATACTTTCTAGTATTCAAAAGAATTTATGGAGTACAGCATAATGTTTTCGATATTCAACTTTTTGTGCGACGTTCACTTTTCACTATACGTATGTTTGGAGATTTGTGTTGAATTCGGTTTTATTTTGTGCGTGCATAGGTTCGGTCAATACAGTAATTCTTTTGGTGTGCCTTTTGTGCCTCTTGTAAAATGCAAAATTCCAGCGAAATGTCCGCAAAATGGAAGCGTTCCGCCAATTTTATGAGGAAGGAAAGTGCCACATTGGTATATTTGGTTGATCAGTTTCTCGTTGTATCTCTGCAACAGATTGCCCTAGAAGGCTGACTTTTGTGGATCTACGTCATTTTGTATTCTCTTTCATATGTGCATCGCGATTATCGATTTGGTTTGGGGTCACTTTTCACCGCCTTATTCGGCTATACCCTTTGATGAATACTTTCTATTAAGTTTATAAATAGCTTCAATGCTGTTATGGGAGATTTGTGAAAAAATTAAAGTGTTCCAATTTTCAAAACTTCCAAAATTTTGAAGAAAATCGGAGGTTACATAGCTACCTCATTTAAAAGCGATTTACGTCAATTCGAGCAAATATTTGTTAAGCGAATTGGGTCATTTTCGAGAAAAATTTCAACGTTACTTGGAGCTTTGTCAAGTATCCTTAAATTCAGAAATGCGTTTCAAATTCCCAGGGCCTAGTGCTCAAACATATCAATCGAGGAATGTTAATTTTTGGGAAAATACTGTGTAAGGTTTCGGTACTAGTGTTGGTCATGAACAGACGGAGACACCCACAAACACACCCACCCCACCCACGCACCCACCAATACATACATACATACATACACGCCCACAATCAGAAACGCCCCTCTCTACATTCTGCTTACCTACATTCCTTTTCGCATTCACCTCCCTGCTACTTACGAGAACCAGCACCCTCCGTGCAAGAGCCGCCACCCTCCATTGCCCGTAAGGTGCTGGAGAACCGAAGAAGGAGCGCGGGCCACCCCAGACTGGTTCTCCGCCTAATGCGTTTTAATTTACGAGATTAAAGAATTTCCAGGCGCGAAGCGGGTCGGTCGGGAGCCCGTCCCCTCTGGCCGAGCGCCGCTCTCCTCTCATTTCCCCAACCCTCCTCCCATCTCCCCAACCCTTCTCCCCTCCACTCCCCCCGCCCACCCCCAACTACGCGTTCCCCGCGTCGTCCTTATTCCGATATCGACAGGTTGAGCGACAGCCTGGAAACTTAATACGAGGAAAGTGGAACGCCATTATAATGGGGAAACTTCGATAGTGCCCCCTACTTGAAGTGCAGCCTCGGATGCCGCATTGCAGCACGTGTGAGTGACGTTCCCGCGAGGAGGGTGAGGATAGCTGCGGGCGTACGAGGGTGACGCGAGACTCGAGAACGGAGCGAATCCTCGGAAGATACGGAACAGCTGGTGTTAGAAAAGTGAATAGGAAATTCGATGAAAAATATTTGTTTTTGGTCATGTATTGCATGACCTGGCTTGGTATTGCCTCAACGAGGAAGGAACATTGGATTACTCCTACTTTTGCGATGATTCAAGTTGCATTAACGTATATTTTTTGTGAATATCATGTATTGCTCATTATGTCGGACACATTAGGTTAATCTCAAAAACAGATTTCATTTTGTATGGAATCCACGATCTTCCTACCATTGCGTGACACTTTATTAATCAAGAACAATTTTACATTCCTGAAATAAAACTGATAAATGTATATCAGAAGTGATAGATACATTTATGAAATACGATGTAAAACATTTACTGCATACATACCTATATATTTGTAGAGCCTGTGAGAATTTTAAATGTTAAACTTGTAGCGAAAATTGAGTCTGTAAAAATGTATAATTAACTTACTTAGAAAAACTTCAATTTTAGAATTAATAAATTCTTTCAAAACTTCATTTATTACGAATGAATGAATTACCACAATAATTTCACAAGCTGAGTTTAAAGTTATTCAAAGAACCGCATTTTCCGTAGGGTTTTTAGAGTTCCTAAGATTGTTAAGGCTCTTCTCATGGTACATCAGATTGAATCGGAGTTCTTTAAAATATTTCAATGAGATTTTTGGCAGTGGAAACTGTTATCAAAAGCTTAATAAAATGAAAAGGATTTCATGAGATCACTAAAAGATATCGTACAAATAAAACGTATCTGAGGAAAAAATCAAGCGCCAACAAGTTACCATTTTGTTGCAAAAACAGGCAAACAGTTACATCTCAGGTAGGCAGTTGATTGATTAACATAGTGTCGTGATTAGATGAAAGGTCTCGATGTTCTGAACGCGCTGTCAGTTGTGTCTATAAAAGGAATAGCAGAGATCGTTGTTATTCATTGCAAAACATTCGTTGACATTTCGGAATGCCTTTGCGCTGCCACCAAAGATATCTTACCCAAAAACTAGAATTTGAGTGAGGACGCGTTATGGAAATGAGAGAGGCTGGGTTGGCGTCTAATCAAATTACCCGCAACCTTGACCATTCTGACCACTATCTTGGGATGCCTTGAAACTAATGGAGGTGTGACGGTACGCCCACAGAATTGGATTTACGGCATCATCGACTGACCACCAGGAAGGAAGAGAAATCAAAGATATATTTATGGACAACAAATTTCATCTGTCGGAAAAATCTCTATCTTTAATTTTATAGTTGTAGGAAGACGCCAGAAAAATTCAAACTTTTGCAATTTTCGGAAATTCAGTGTTAACCGTGGATACTTGACCTATGCCACTTTTATTATGTATTTTACTCTGTTCTTACAAGAATTTAAAGAAAAAATGTGGAGCCGTTTTTGAGAGCACTTCGAAAATGTCCGGGGGGGGGGCTCCATGTAAAGTACCCCCAAATTTTAAAGAATGTTTTTCAAAATCTCAAAGCTTCAAATAGAGTCAGATGGACATGGGTTTCCTCAATTTGGAAAAGATCGTACGTGTGGTTTTGGCGCTAGGTTTGTTCACTTACGACAGAGGGACGGACGATTTGAAACAATCGACTTTTTTGGTTTCAGGGGGTCCCAGAACGTGTATTTCCGTTGAAATCTCGAAATCAATTTTCCGCTGCATTACATGACTTTCTCTATACTACGTATATTGCTCCCATAAATACGTATGTATACGAGAAAGTAAAAATCAGCCCGGAAGAAAACATGAATGATGTTGCCAATGTAAATCGAATTCTGTGGGATAGTATAATCATAACTGACCAAACAGTGGAAGCAAATAGGTCAGATATTGTTCTGTTTGATAACATCATGCATCATTGATGTTAGGGTCCCTACAGATGACAGGATTGTAACAACTGTTGTTGGGAAGAAGAGGAACTATCAACCCTTGGCTGTTGAATTCAAGGACATGTATAGATTGCGCGCAGGAGAAGTGCTTCCAGTTGTGGTGTCAGCGAATGGATTGTTCACCAAGGAATGACAAGAAATCGTGAAGAAGTTAACAAAAAGCATTTGCGGACTATTCAGAAAGCTGCATTATTGGGAACAGCGAATATAGTCCGTAAATTCGTAAGTCTGATTTGATGGATACCAAAAAAAAAATCTATTTATATCTATATCTATACTAATATATAAAGACAGAAGTGCGTTGTCTTCCAACGCGGTAATCTCTGAATCTACTGATCCAATGCCGATGAAACTTTTGTGCTAACTTCCTTTAAAGGTCTGGAGTACCATAGGCTATGATTTACAACCACAAACCGTAATATATTTACAAAATAATTACTTTTCTCGACATTTTGGCATAGCTTTACATCACAGATTCAAGAGCGCATCAATGTCAATAGTTAAGCTATGCGCCACCAGAGGATGACGTCTGAGATCTACTACTGGTTTCATCAATGTCCAGAATTATTACGAGATTCATTGGACTTTGAATAAGGTTATGTAATGTCCCTGTATGAATGGTGGTGATTTGTTAGTTCTGAACATTGGTGGAATATTTGTAAGAAATCGGAAACTAAAGTGGTAAAAATGACAAGGTACATGCATTATCCTTAAATCGTGGTATGTACAAAGTGGCTATAAAACATTGGAGTTTGAATTTGTACAGAAATTGAGGTAGGTTGAGACAGTGCAATGTACAATAATATATAGTACAGAATATACAGTTATCTACAATGTATTATATATAGATATTGTATACATTTCTAAACAACCTCTTCTTTTACAGAAATTTGTAAACATTGAATTTCTTGAAACAATGCGAATGTCAAGTTGTCAAAACATATCATACAAGTGCGAATAGATGGGCAGTCTATAAACGTTTTGA
The DNA here is from genome assembly GCA_011170035.1 of Teleogryllus occipitalis. NCBI lineage: Eukaryota > Metazoa > Arthropoda > Insecta > Orthoptera > Gryllidae > Teleogryllus > Teleogryllus occipitalis. The sequence continues at coordinate 94,513 of BLKR01002243.1, forward strand.
AACGGCTATTAAGAGAAGTGCGACTTGCTGAAGTACTCACTCGCACTATTGAAAATAATACTGCAAGGAGGGATGCAAAAGTAAATAATTCTCTACGTAGTAGGGTTGCTTTTCAATAGCACTCACAATTTGACTATTTACACAGTTCTCATGTTCAAATTGGTAAAATGTAAAATGTTTGTATGTTTTGGTTTCATCCAGTTGATTTTTTTCTTCATTATGTGCAGAAGATGAGTGCAATAGTATGTCATTAAGCAATGATCACTTACATATTGAGAATAATCTGTGCTATTATTTTGCATTGCAATTGCTTCCAACACATGAATTGGTTTCTGTTATTCACATTTCAAGATCCTTAATATGTAGCACTTGAGATCAAATAATGAAGTTAATATGGTTTTGTTCAGAAGATTGTCAATTTAGTGTGTACCCACAATGTACATGTTGATGGATCAGTATTGTTCTCATGCTTTAATGTTATGATTAATTGATTTACATAAAAAAATAGTTTTGTTCTACACGTAGTTTAAACTTATAATTATTTTGAAGACGAAAAATATATATAAGTACTGGCAATTACTTTCAATATTGATACTTTCATTTACTTTTATGATTATGATTCGTCAATTTCGTTTTGACGTATACATTCATATTCCATATCTATTTTCTAGCGTCTCCGTGCGAGAACTATGGCATGTTAAACTTCGCTTAAACAGTCAGTCCCTTCAAGGTCACGATTTGACGTATCAATTTCAAGTATTTGTTTATGAATACAAGAGAAGACAAAATATAAAAAATAGTAAGTTTTACAATATGACAATTTATTGACAGTATTGGAAGTAATATGTGAAACTCAACAAAAAAAAAACAACACAAAATATACGTGAGTCTACAAGTATTTTATTCTGTAGTTTAGAATCGTTTATTGTTTTTAGTTATAAAGTGAAGGACGTTTAGGAGCTGGAAGCCCAAATAAGAAAAATATATTTTTTTGTGAAAAAGTGAGCGAGGTAGACCGGAAATTTCCAAATGGAGGTGAAGAGAAGACAGGGCTATCGAAGCGTGGCCGTGCAGAGCATGGCAGGGAGGAGCAGGGCGGAGAAGGGATACAACAGAAGAGACATTGGTGGAATATTTGTAAGAAATCGGAAACTAAAGTGGTAAAAATGACAAGGTACATGCATTATCCTTAATTCGTGGTATGTACAAAGTGGCTATAAAACATTGGAGTTTGAGACAACGGCCCCACCGCAGGGAATGAAAAAATTGAATTCCTCTCCCTGACTAATAATTTACTATAAACCCGAGCAACGCCGGGTACACCAGCTAGTAAATAAACAAATAAATAAAAAATTTATGTTCCACTTTACGTTCTAACCATTGTGTTCTTGGGTGCTTTTGAGAACCCCGCATCAGTGTATATCCACAGAAAATAGTAAATAATAATAATAATAATATTGTAGAAATAGAATACTTCCAGAAATACAATTTAGACATTGTATTTTATAATTTAAATAAAACCAACCAGTTGTATGATCAACAGAAGGATAAAACAAAAATAGGAGATAAATCTAATGTGGTCTACTCTATTCCTTGTGATGACTGTCAACAGGTGTACGTTGGAGAAACCAAACAATATCTTAACAAAAGAGTTTACCAACACAAATACGACATTAATAAAGATTCAGCATTGTACACATCATTAACAAAACATAGAACGGAACTCAACCACTCTATTGGTTTCGATAAAGTCAAAATTTTACATCACGAAAAGCTAACTTTTAAAAGAGAAATTGCAGAAATGGTGCATATTATGTTAAATGATACTATGAACACAAAAAATGACATATTGAAACTTCATCAAATTTATAAATCATTAATAATAAACAGACATCCATAATTGCTTTTTGCCGCTGTTCACTCCTAATATTTGCACATCCATTGCTTGATATATCTCATTTGTGCTGCTTACATATGAATGTTTTAGCCACCAAATTAGACGCCGCCTTCGGCATATTATAAAAAGGCTCTACATGAGAATGTGGTTAAACATTAATATATCTTCAATATGTATATTTAATTTATTCCTTTGTTTTTTACTACATAAAAACGTAATGTTTATTGTCAACCGCTTGTCAAATGCTTTTGAAAAGGCACATGCCAAATGTGCGAAACGTTAAGCACCAATAAATTTATATGAATTATACGTCTTAATTCCTGGTATCATCGTGGATTGATCCTATTTGGTCCAATAAATTTAAAAAGAACCATCTTTCTACAATATAAAAACGGGATCAACAGGAATATAATCAACCATTCTAATAATAATAATAATAATAATAATAATAATAATAATAATAATAATAATAATAATAATAATAATAATAATAATAATTTTCGATTAGCTTTCCAGCTGATCGAGCGCGTGAACTGCGCGTGAAAGGCGACACTAGTTGTTTGCACATGTATTATTAAAAATACGGTAGTACGGGCAAAACACTACACTTCTCATGTTCAAAGCAGCAACACTATTGACAATTCTGCAGCGTGTTCCACATGTTTCAGAACAATTTGTGTTGCCATCCTCAGAGAAGAAAATTACGGCGTCCTGGACAGAAAATGTCTGGGTTGAATCAACGCCTCCTATATAGATCTATTTAGGTGCCATTGGATTAATTCTCCGTCTACCCACTAAGGTCGAAGTGCTAAAACATGCAAAAACACGTTTTTTGAAATTTATTACAATCTTCTGGACGGATCTTAAAACAAATTATCAGTTTCTCGCAGGAGACCGAGACGCCTCGAAAGACACCTCGTATGTTTCGATTGGTGCACTGGAAGTTGGTTATCAAACCGTGAGTGACAGATCCGCACACACTCATTCTCACAGTTGCTCAAAAACTATAAAGGAATAATAATAATAATAATAATAATAATAATAATAATAATAATAATAATAATAATAATAATAATAATAATTATTATTATTATTATTATTATTATTATTATTATTATTCAAATATCGGTGCATTTATACGCTGATAAATATGTCCAATAAAAAAGACCAAAAAGCTCCAAAAATGAAGGGTATTGATGGCTAAAAATGTACTCATCAAGAAGCCATGGCTATTACATGACATTTAATATGGATTATTTTTAAAATGTTGTAAATACACGATTTCAATTCCTAAGTTCCAATTTCTAAGTTCTCGAATACCTTCCCCGAAATTTTGCCATAAATAGTTGAATAATACCACCAACCTCATGAGATATACCTCATGAGTAATACCTCCAACAAATTGAGGGTAGAAACATTTAAAACCTGGAAATTTTTACCCCCGAGTTATAAAAAACTTATTTGCCTCGTTATAAAAGAACTACAGATTTGATTTTTAATGTTACTAACTAAATAGCAACCCATACTCCCGACTCTAGCCCAAGGAGAGTTTAACAAAACATCCGTATAGTGAAGCTACATTTATGCTCAAAAGCAAACCAAGAGACCATCTCAGCATCTCTTCTGTTATCTGGGAAAAGGGACGAAAACATGGTTGAGATGGGAAGATGGAGTTGTTCATGACGTCACTCCAAACGGAGACGAGGATAGGGGTCACAAATGTCAGTGTTATGTCCAAAAAATATGCATGATTAAACAAATAATAGTTTATTGAGCCAAGTAAGTGCGACTTCCATAATTATGATTGTACCATAGAACAGCCAGTTGATGATCCATCATTAGAAATAGCCAAGTTCGTAGCGTAGTTGTTACCGCCAGGCGATGTCATGGTTGTAGAATCACCTCGGGCTCCAGTTCCTCTTAGAGGGCTTCCAGACCCTACAAGCGCGCGCGCGCTGCCCAGTTGCGCGCGCCATATATGGATGCTCCTTATGCATCCAGAACAGTCAGAACAAACAATGGGCCCCATGATACCAAATTGCCTTCAATTAGGCGCCTGGAAATTGTTCGAGCAGGCACAGGTGGCTGCTCGTATGATGCTACCATTGCCGTTACCACCACCACCACCACCACCACCACCACCACCACCACCATTACCACTACCAGATGACGTACAATGAAACAGTTGTATCAGCTCGTGTTGGTCGGAGAGTATGTAGATTTTTTAAAAATATTAGTACTTTTCATGTTATATAGCATGCAATATTTGCAATTTAAAAAATAAGATTTTCTTGGACCGCAATAGATGGAAGCAGACAAGAAGCAGAGCAAGACTGTACAGTACCAGACCACACAAAGGAAATTAGAACTTTACTACGTGAAAGTCTGTGCCATTGTGTAACACCTCTAGTTTATTTTAAATATGTCTACACAAAAGTGGCAAAAGCGACTGAAGTGTTATCGCCACAGTTCTATGAAAAAAAAAAAGAGTTGTTGGAACGTCGTCTTCATTTCCGTTGAGCTGTTCGAATTCGAGCTTACGTAGTTATATCTTAACGATTTTCTCCTACCAACGCCTTGATAGCCCCGCTTGGGGTCTTGATGACACTCTGCTGAGCTGTATACAATGTTTTACGCCCTACTTGTTACATTTATGTCAGGGGATTTAGAAATTTTGTGGGCGTCTGGTAAAATGACAATATAAAAAGAAACTTAAATAATTTCTTTTACGAGTAATTACGAAGAGATCAAGACAGAATTGTGTTTTTACGAGGGGGTTTTACCGGAACAGTATACGTCAGAAGTTAGTTTATGGTCGTTGGTTTGATGACTGCAGAGGATTTGCGACATGGATTATCGGTACGTTGCAGTTCTGTAATTAATCAGAAGGTCCTGGTGACTGTGCTTTATTATAAAATTTTAATGTATTGAAGGCAGCATGAGAACAGAACGTAGAAACATTCCGTATCCAATATAACCAATATTTATGAATCTGGGAAATTAAGTTAGGCAAGGTCTCACGTCTAGGTTACCGTCATATTTGGAAGAAGTACTATATTTATAACAAAAAGATCGATTCTTATTATTTGTGCTGCTTCAGATGCAATTTGTATTCTAATTACAATGGTCGACAAGGTTTCCTTCACAAGAAATCTGATTAGTGAACCTAGTGCGTTTTTACTTTCTCGTGTATAAGGAGTAATATACGTAGTATATAGAAAGTTATATAATGCTGCGCGAAAAAACCGCGGATTTTCGGCAGAAAAAAAATTATTGCCGGGCCCTGACAACGAAAAAGTGGGTAAATCCAGTTGCTAAATTAACGGAAGAAAATCCTTCATCACGTGGTGTAGAATGCTTGTCTTCAGGATCCTTGATGCCGAAAAACCCATAGAAAGAAAAACGTCTGTGTGTCTGTCCGTCCGTCTCTCCGTCCCTCCGTTCGAACGTCTGTGAAAACTGTGATCGTAGTTCGTACCATACGTACGATCTCCAAATTTAAGAAACCCCTGTCGATCTGGCTCTAGTTGAAACTTTGAGATTCTGAAAAACATTCTTTAAAATTTTGGGGTACTTTCATGAAGCCTCTCAGACATTTTTATAATTTTTGACAAAAATAGCTCCAAATTTGTACTTTAAATTTCTTGTAAGAATAGAGTATGAATAGAGCACTTATAAGAACTGAATAGAGCACTTGTAAGAATAGAGCACTTATAAAAGTGGCATAGGTCGGATTTTCACAGTTAACTCTGAATGTTCGAAAACCACAAAAGTTTAAATTTTTCGGCGTCATGTATACATTATTACATTTTCTTGTCGATTTTTATACATTATTACATTTGTGAGTGGAAGTGCTTGAAGAGACTTTAAATGAAGTTTTTCGATAACACAAAAGATTGCTGGGAAAAGAAGCATTTACAGTAATGCTTAATCGCCATTTTCTTAAAAACGGCTTCAAATTTTTCAATGAAAATTTGTTTTTAGGGCGAGGTTTTACTGTTCTTTAATATTCTTGAAGTAATATTTCGGTTCTAAGGTTTCGGTAAGAAACCGAAAAGTTGAGAAAATATCAAAAAAATGTTCTTTGGGCGACGATGTATGGCAGCTGGCCAGAGAATGGAGCAAGACCTCAAAGCCAGTCCACACCAAGGAAATTAGGAAACTATACTACGAGAAAGTCTGTGCCATTCTGTAGCACATCTAGTATACTACGATAAAGTCTGTTGCACCTCTAGTTTCTTACTGAATTCAAATATGAATTCAGAATTTTTTCATCAGGCACAGTTTTTTGTGACAGCTACTTTTGAAAATATGATTTTAACATTCTCTTTTGCCTGTCATTGGAACCTTTACTTTATATTTACCGATTTTTTTCAAGCGGTATTTAAGGAAATTATACGTCGTATCATGTTGAAACGCCATCCCGCAATACTGAGCTGGTTCATTCATGTTTTGATATGCTCAAACCACTTAATCTAGCATTGTGATGTGTTAATACTAAGGTGTCTATGAACTTGTTAGCACGAATATCCCTAGTGATAGATTTCCTTCCTTTGTGTTTAGATGTGCACTGTGTAAGCTATGTTTTAAGTGTTTTTTATTTTCATCATGCCAAGAAAGTGTGTAAATCATTAGATAATTTCTGCTCTATTTGTGGAGAGATGACTTGAAAGACAGATGAAATTTAATGTGTTGTAATGTAATTGCAAAAATGTGTTATCAACATTTGGGTGTCAAGATGGCTCGCATTTTGGCTGTCAAGTTGATGGTTTTGAAAAGAGCTGGGCCCCAGATTTATGTATTATGTGTTAAGACTTGTCATCATTGAAAAATGGTTCACATCATATGCGATTTTCGATTCCTATGATTTGAAGGAACCGAAGGATCATCTAAGTGATTGTTATTTCTGTTTGCTAAATATTAGAGGAAATCTCTGTATCCCTGTCCAGAAAAATGTGTCACATGTCCATTTGTGCCACATGTCCATATATATATATATATATATATATATATATATATATATATATATATATATATATATATATATATATATATATATATATTGTGAGCTTCTGCCCTGTCCAACGTGGGCTGGCTGCTTGCCCGGCTGCCAGTGGTAGTGAGAACTCACCTGCGTAGCCACTTATAGAATCTGGCAGAGGATTCGGGAGACATGCATGACTGGATTCTGGTTTTCTATCATTGAACGAGCTGATTATATAACGAATATTGCTTTAATTGTACTAATACCCACCCAAGATAAACACTTATGCCCCATACATCATATCAGTACTAAATTACAATTGACGCCTACTGCGCTCTGACTATCTATTCCTCTCTCTCTCTCTTAACCGTCTTTCTCTCCACCTTTTGATTTAAATGTTCGTGGGCGGTTGCCCCATTTGGCGATCTCACCCGAATGCTCCGTGACCGGCGCTGGTAGGTGGTGGTCTCCGGTGGCAGCGAGGCTCAGTCAGCTCCAGTCGACGCCTGGTCTCCCTCGCAACTCGCTGAAGTGGCGGCGTGGCGAGAGCGATGCCTCAGGGAAGGCGCCTTCCGTCTTCCGTTGCTTCGGGTGGTGCCCGCACATGTGGGGCGGACGCGCTTGCGTGCGTACACGCGGTAACGTCCACGCTTGTACCAGTCTTCGGCGGCTAACGTCTCAGCGTGGGACACTGATCGCGGCACTCGGCAGCCATACGGCGACGCGACACTCAGAGGAGCCGAACCAGAAGCGAGAAAGTTCCGACTCGCTCAGAAAGAGCAGAAGCTCGCTCACCGAAGAATTTTCAAATAAGAAGACTGGGGAAGCTCCTATCTCCCTATTTATGGCACGCGCCATTGCCTCTCCCGTCACGATGATGCGGTGGCTCTCCGCCAATCACGCATCGGGTTGTGCGTCACGTGACTTGTCTCATCTTGGCGTACGAACCGTCAAGTAGCGCCATCTGTCTATTCTATTAACCGCCCTGTGACGTAGGCCTTCGCGCCCTTTCACAAGACGAGACGCGCCCTTCCCATGACGTCAGGGGTTTTTCCTTGGCGTGGGTTTGACAAGCCGTTGGGCATTTCCGTCCCTTTGTTCGACTTCCTGTGGCTGAAAGGGATTGTGGCCGAAATACCTCGTGGTGGTCTGTGCCGCTACAATATATATATATATATATATATATATATATATATATATATATATATATATATATATATATACTAAGACCTAACGGCCATTCGGCCATTAAATAGGAAAAGAACAGAGAGTATCAATTGGAATTTGGCGCGTGTGTAAAGACCGCAGATCGATCTTCTAGAGGAACGATTCTAGGAACGAGTCACGGCCGGTGAGAGAGGAGGCCGGAGTCAGAACAGTACAAGGAGACATGACGAATGGCGCGCACGGGACTGTGTGGGGTATGTGAAGTGAGGGAGGGAAATCGGAATACATCGAGGGGTGAAAGTGCGTGGAAGTGTTAATATGCGAGTAAACGATCACGCGGAGCATCGGACTAATATATAATACTAAATATCGGTGCGTTCCGAACATCAATTAGCATGAAACTGTCAGGTGATGTGAAAGCACGTGGTGCAGCAATGTGCGTGGGCTATAAACTATAATGGTAAGGAGAAGTCAACGGCTTCGAACAAGTACACCGCAACGAGGATACCGAATTCGTGCCCGGACGTTGAAAGCAAACGGTGAAATAGCAAAACGCAGAGTACGGCACGGCGACCACGTGGCCAGCACGCAGTCAGCGAGCGGGTGGCCCGACCTCGTCAAGGACATTAGAAGAGGCGGCTACATTTCCCACGGCAGGACGATAGGACCCTCAGATAAGTAACGAAGCTCGTAATATTCGTGAAAGTCGGGTTGAATCATTGTAATCATAAGTTTCCGAGTGTACAGTGGAGGAGGAAGGACATAATGATGAACAATCACAACCGTGTACTGAGGAAGGGATAGATTGTAATTGATTAATGTTGGATAATAATAACTGTGAATGTGAAAATGTAGGATGTAGAATGTTGGTATACTATTATTGCATAAGAGTGTGGGAGCTCCCGGATGGTTAGATATTTCAAACAGTTTAATTGGTAATAATGTTAATCACATTAACAGCATGCAATCATATAATGAAGATTTGTATAGTTGTTAAACATATTAATGTTTTCTATGAATAAATTAATAATCATAATATGTAACTTGGTGCGTCGTAAATTGAACGAGAAAAGTATCAAATCCAAAGCCAACATCCTCCTAATAAAGGCGCTCCCCCCTAGAATGATCCCTTGTCCCTATCATTTCGATCTTACATTCAAAATTTTAATATGTAGTAAGTACTTGCGTGGTCAACCAGAATCCCTAATTCGGGAAGCCGAGGTAAGTACGGTCACTATATATATATATATATATATATATATATATATATATATATATATATATATATATATATATTGTAACACACCCACCTACTACCTTCCAGCCGGTGGCGATAAAGCGTGAAACAATGAATGCTCGTGAAGCGAGCTTTGAATTCTCAGGAAGCAGGATCTTTCGGGTATGAGAAAGATCTGAGCCCTTGACACAATGAATTAGGTAAAGTTCTGGTAAAATTAGCATATATTCAGTCAAAAAACAAAACAGAACAAATTACACAGTGGCACAAATATACAATAAAGTATGCACTTTGCGTAGGTGGTCACTGCAAAGAAAACAGAAACAACAAAAAGAAAAGAACACAACCACAAAAAAATGTATAGGCGTCACCTCGACTGCCTTAATACTTCAATAAGTACTATTTACAATTCTTGTGCTTATACCTCTTTCTGAATTATTTCGTGTACCTCATTTAACTTTTGTTATTCTTAAGTTTTCTCCATGCACGGCCCTTTAAGTGATTCTCACAGACTATTCACAGGTGTCAGCCTTAAGCTGCACATTTATTACAATGCTGTGAACTCAAACACCAGAATAAACGTGACACACACGTTACTTAAATCGTACCCTTTACAAATTATAGCAACTAATTATCCCTGATATAATAAAATAAAAGCGTGACTTTCAAACAAGATCACTTTTACACTACATGAAATATCATATTCACTCTAGAAAAGTTGTACAAGGTATGGCATTCAAACGAATTTACTAGTGCGTACAGCGAATGAACTCTAAACTGCCGCTCATACGTTCGGAATATTTCTCCCAGTAATTATTTGGAACTTTCACCTATTTTAGGACGCTTCGCCTGAGATTTAAAGCTACACGATTTCCCAACAAATTGCCGCATAGAAGTTGCCAGTTCTTTACCTCGACATCGCCTTCCCGCTCGCCATCAGTTAACCTTGTGGTTTTCGGTTGCTCGCCGTCCTCGCCGCGTCGCTTGACTGGTTTGATGTTCCACGGTTACACCACTTCTTTCGATCTCAGGATTCCGCCACTCGTCCAAATTCCAGACCTTTCTCTCGATCTCTCCGGATTCCACCATCCACGTAATTGGTCCAAGTCCTCGCCTACGCTTGAGTCTTCACTGGAGTCGTCCTTCTGCGTGCCGCGTACCCGTCGTTCGCGCTTCCAGCTTCGAATAACTAGCGTTATTGAATTGAATGCTTCTAGCCGACATACCACACTTTGAGCGTGCGTGGTCGTGGCGTACAAAATTAAATGCTGGATTTCGTTTAGAGTCCTTCTGCGCGAGTTTATTTCAATTATGAAACTATTTCAGATTTAAAGCAATCACATCGCTTGTTTTCTTGCGTAATGTTAGTGCTAACACTGTACATGCACTTAACTTCTGAATTCTATCACTCTTACTACAGCGTTTCTCAAATCAGCTTTAACTAAGCAAGTAAAAATATACTCCTGCACTAACCAATTACTATCGCCGAACAATTAGCAAGAGTCGTCGCCGCTGTCGAAATTGAAAGGGTCGTCGCCGCTGTCGAAATTGAAAGAGTCGTCGCCGCTGTCGAAATTGAAAGAGTCGTCGCCGCTGTCGAAATTGTAAGAGAACTCTCCCGAAGCGCGTCGCGGTATTTATGTGACTCCGCCTGGGGAAATTTCTGGAGGGGTGAATTTTCTCCTCCTTCGCGCCCTCTCAAGAAAAACATGATCCGTAACTTCGGACATCGGAGTGCGAAAACCTGCGGGTAGATGTCGCTTTCTCGGACCATCGCTCCGCCGCGTACTCTGCTTCTCTGGGTTCTGGGCTTTTCTCGTGGCTTATGGTGGCGTTACGGGTTTGTATAATCCCGTGACGTCACAATATATATATATATATATATATTATATTGAAACGCACCGCGTTTCTCGATTGAGATGCGGGTGCCGACGTGGTTCAGGCGGACTCGCTCCGAGCAAGAGTGTGTTCCGCGGCAGGCGAGACGGAACAAATGCGAGGCACGAGACTTCGGCGGTTGGGGAGAGAATCGTGGGAACGACGACGGTCAGTCGAGAAGGGAGAGTAAAGATCGGCGGTGCGAAAAGGCTAGTGATGGCGGTGAGGAACCAAAGTTGAGAAGAATCCGATGGCATCGAGCAGAAATCGTGACATAGCAAGTGCTAACTATTAATTGATATCGAGTGAAGTGACGAACAGTAAAGATTAAATGGACGGTAGTGGCGTGGGACGTGGCAAGATGTGAGTGTGTGGACACGTGTGCGGCAAAGGCAGCATAGAGAGATTATCATAGCGAGACATCGTCGGTGAGCTTAATAAACGGATTTGGAAGAGTTGGAAATTATGATGGTTGCTGATTTGGCGCAGAGTGAACATCGCCGTGCCCGGCAGAGCACGACGGCTGCGTAGGAATTGGAACGGCGGCCGGACAGAAGCGGCAGGGGCCGGCGCCCTGGCCACGTGGCGGGTGAAACGGCCCCGAATCGTCACATCGCGCTGGCGTATTCGGAGTTGGTGAGCTCGTAGGAATTTCATACGCAACAAAATCAGTAAGACTGTTCCTAGGAGGGACTCATTGTTATGTGGGAATAGAATCAAGTGAGTTAGGAAAGGGAGTAGATGATTGTGAGAATCATAGGAGGGGATATGTTCCGTAGTAATAAATAAGATAATTTGATGTGGAGAACAGAAAGGATATTTTGGAAGGGAATTTACAGTTTTGTAAATAGAACAAATAAGTGTTGAAATAACGAGGTGATTATGTATTAGTATATGCAAAGGAAGCTCCCATTAACAGTATGAATTGTAAATTCAAAACAGAAAGAAAAAGTGTTTATTAGCAATGTATATTTACTTAATAAGAAAATTAATCATGCATAAATATTATGATTTATGAGAAATATAGTCAATCCATTCAAAGAATTTCCTGAGTGCAGAAGTAATATCATACTTGTCAGTGTCATGAGAACTTCATTAATGCTAAACTATTATTAATAACTCATTCTAAACATTTAATGAAACGATAGTTTGTGTAATGTCCATTATCTTTTCTGGAAATAAAGCATTCTATGTTTTTACATTGAAAAGCTGCTTTTCCAATGTTTGTGCATGCACCCAGAGCCCATTCGCGGAAAAGAACACATGTCCCCTTGCATAAATTTTACTGTAGAAGAGGACCGAATCATCGGTACGTCACAATATATATATATATATATATATATATATATATATATATATATATATATATATATATATATATATAATGATAGACCTTTATTTTCGGTCCGATACAACAGTGATTTAAGATATGATGGGAGACAGGTAATTTTTTTCGTGAATGGGCTCTGGGTATTCGTGCATGTACATTGGAAATACAATTTATAATACAAAGAACATAAAATACTTTATTTCAAACTTTGCATTACAATATGTGTCTCTTTTCACTTTTCCAACCATAAATGCTAATAAATCACTGCTACCCTTATTACTATTTCCTAAGAAAGTCTGCTCAACACATAAAAACCTGACTTTTGGATCGGCGTCATTGCTATCCACGGGCGCCTCGGCAGGGAGGGGGGGGGGCTCTCCGGCAGGGCTCGACGTCGCTCGGCTGTTCTCGGTCCCGGTCTCTTCCCGAGGCCCGGGACGGCCGATGCTTGATTTATTCTGCTCGGATCACCACACGCCTTTGGCCGTTATCCACACGTCACTCGTTCCATCCGAGTATTCTTGATGTTCTGCTCTCATTCACACCATCCGCACTGTCGACTTCGTGGACGCGCTACTCACAATAATACTGTCTACAGTCATCGCCGGATGTTTCGCTGCAGTTGCGCCACCACGTGGTGTAACTCGTCTCCCGACTGATCTCTTGCACTCTCCCAGTCCTCAGCGTTACAATTCCTAATTAGATTTTGTAGATTGTTCACCATGCTCACCTCCACATAGATTCTCACTTTACCCTCTTTCCATCGGCATGCATCACATCTCCCCATTTCCTTAATTCCTTCCAAACCACACAAGTACACGCACCCGTTCCGTCTCCTCTCGGGTTCTTTCTCTTACTGCCCGTTTTCTCTCGTGCTGTTCGCACCTCTTCTCGCTCGCCGCGTTACCCTGACTCGTTCAGAACGGGTCAGTCGGCAACGGCCATAGCTACCGCGTAATTGAATTGGGTCGGCCGCTGCACCTCTGTTCACAAACGCGATGCGAATATAAAAACGTTCCATATATATATATATATATATATATATATATATATATATATATATATATAAATATTAACCCGTCGGCGGTGGGTCGGGGGTTTGCATGCTCAATAATACACAGATGGGCATTTCAAGAAAATATTTACTTATTCTAAAATATGATTATGATGATGATGATTGGCATAACAATGATTTTTACAAATGAATTTACATGTTGTTTTTTTTTGTACATCGGCGGCCTCTTATTTACTTTAAAATGAAATTTGATACAAAAATTGAACACAAGTACTTGGCCGCTACCCTCGTGCCTGTTTACCGGCACATCCGCTACAGCTCCGAATATCTAAAGTTCGTCCGCACTTACGCGGGAAACAAGGGCTGAGCGTCACCTGGCTGCACAAAACTACTTATCTGGTACTCTTCTGAGGCGTGATGTCAGCAGTGGTGAGTGATGCATTCCCGGGCTGGAGTCGGGCGGCTGTGGCGCGTACTCAGGCGGAAGCCACCAGCAACACGCTCCCTCTGGACCCAATGCTGCGCTGGCGTCGTCCACATTTCATGACACGCGACCCAGGTCACAACGTCTCGTTGCCGATCGTAAACAATGGTGATTCCGCGCTCGGCTTGCGGTCTCCGGAGAGGAAGTTCCTTCCGGTAGCGAGTCTAATGAATTTCACCGATCTCGAATGAAGCGCCAAGTCAACTAGCGCACGTTTTGAGAGTAATCATTTCAGCTCACGTGACTAATTAAGTTTATGCGGCGCGCGGTAGAGCAATTGTCTCCCACCGATCTCTGGACACAAGTGTCTCTTGCCGATCTCTAGATACGAGTCTCTCTCACCGATTTCTAGATACAAGTTTCTCTCACCGATCTCTAGATACAAGTCCCTTTTGGGCGGCGCGCTACCACGAACGAAGGCACCTCTTCCCTCTCCACGGACCGGGGGCCTGTCTTCGATTCGCTCGCCCTTCGCTAAACAGGCGGCACTTGAGCCAATGGCTCGCGAGCTCGCATCGACAATGTGCGGCATTGTATGCTCGAAAGTAGGTCTCGCGAGTCCACAGGTGACCACGTGCGCATAACGAAAGGTTGGTATATTGGCGCGGCACGTCCGAAGACGGTGACACATGTTTCCCCGCCTTCGCGCCTCGGTCACGGCGTTTTACTCCTTTCTTTTCGGGTGCCGGCGACGGTTAGCCCAGGCCGTTCTTTGATTGACGTTATTGCTTTATTGCCCTGCCTGGTGCCTCTCTCCCGGGTGAACACTTGAGCAAAACGAATTTTGATGCTCTTTTAAGCAGCACGTCTGTGGATCGGACTCAAAGGGCATACCCAGCGAGCGCGGGACTCGACGCGGCACGCGCCGGTGCGTCTCGGTAGCACAATGCTTTTGACGGTCATAAATATGTCTCCGAGTTCGGCTGAGGGGGTGATGACGAGGGGTTGGCAGAGACCGGTGGTAGGGCTTGGCCTCGATAATTGTCGTTTAGTGTGGAGAGGCTATTGAGTCCGCGGCACCCAGGGACGGTCATAAACCTTTTGAACGGCGCGGCCACGCACCTAAGCGGGTGGGGCGGCGGTCGGCATACTATGACCAGTATTTTATTTTATTATATTATTATTTCGGAGGACGTACCGTTACAATATATATATATATAGACGTAAGTGCGTTGTCTTCCAACGCGGTAATCTCTGAATCTACTGAACCAATGCCGATGAAACTTTTGTGCTAACTTCCTTGAAAAGTCTCGACATTTTTGGCATAGCTTTACATCACAGATTCAAGAGCGCATCAATGTCAATACTTTAGGTGTGCGCCACCAGAGGATGACGTCTGAGATCTACTAATGGTTTCATCAATGTCCAGAATTATTACGAGATTCATTGGACTTTGAATAAGGTTATGTAATGTCCCTGTATGAACGGTGGTGATTTGTTAGTTCTGAACATTGGTGGAATATTTGGAAGAAATCGGTAACTAAAGTGGTAAAGATGACAAGGTACATGCATTATCCTTAATCCGTGTTATGTACAAAGTGGCTATAAAACATTGGAGTTTGAATTTGTACAGAAATTGAGGTAGGTTGAGACAGTGCAATGTACAATAATATATAGTACAGAATATACAGTAATCTACAATGTATTATATATAGATATCGTATACATTCTAAACAACCTCTTCTTTTACAGAAATTTGTAAACATTGAATTTCTTGAAACAATGCGAGTGTCAAGTTGTCAAAACAGACTATACAAGTGCGAATAGATGGGCAGTCTATAAACGTTTTGAATCGGCTATTAAGAGAAGTGCGACTTGCTGAAGTACTCACTCGCACTATTGAAAATAATACTGCAAGGAGGGATGCAAATGTAAATAATTCTCTACGTAGTAGGGTAGCTTTTCAATAGCACTCACAATTTGACTATTTACACAGTTCTCATGTTCAAATTGGTAAAATGTAAAATGTTTGTATGTTTTGGTTTCACCCAGTTGATTTTTTCTTCATTATGTGCAGAAGATGAGTGCACTAGTATGTCATTAAGCAATGATCACTTACATATTGAGACTAATCTGTGCTATTATTTTGCATTGCAATTGCTCCCAACGCATGAGTTGGTTTCTGTTATTCACATTTCAAGATCTTTAATATATAACACTTCCAATCAAATAATGAAGCTAATATGGTTTTGTTCAGAACATTGTCAATTTAGTGTGTACACATAATGTACATGTTGATGGGTCAGTATTGTTCTCATGCTTCAATGTTATGATTGAATTATACAAAAAATAAGTTTTATTCTACATGTAGTTCAAACTTATATACCGTGTGGCCCACCTAAGATGTTCCCTTCAATTTTCTCCTGAACCGTTTCAGATACTGAAATGCGGTTTTCACTAAAACTACTATATGCCAAGGGCACATATGGTCATGCATAATATTATTCTATTGATTTTTTATCGCAGAGATATTGACCCAACTTCGATTTTTTAAATGGAACCCTATAGATTTTTTTAGCTCATCATAACAAGCGTGAAGAGACGAGTTCATAAATATGCATATTGCCATATGTTACATAACAAAATTTTCGAGAAATTAAGAGTTTTAAAGACGCACGCCGACTGCTGGTTTCCGTAATCTGAACGAGGAATTCCGTGGGTGAAATAAAAAAATAGTGTGGAATTATTTACAATCATCATCCAATAGTTTAATAAGGTCTGTTCTAAAATACAAGGACCAAATTATTTGAAAATAATTCCTTTTCAGATTGATGACAGCCTGTTACTAAAACCTCTCCTTATGAACAGGCTATTGGCTCACTTAAACTGCCTTTAAAGCTTGACACACCCAGAAAAATAATTTTTCAGTAAAACAATCTCGTGCGGGCGCATGCAACTCAAAAACAGAGTTTCGTTTTAATAATAATAAATAAATATTCTTAAAAATCGAACTAGAGTTATCCAAACATGACAGATATTCAAAAATTCGAAAATAGAGAGAACTAACGAGCACAATAAATTAAAACTAACAACAAAGTTTATAGACATTTTAAACTATTTTTACTATTATACGCAAAAGAATTGCTCCTCCCATTTATGAAATAATGAATAATTTTGCAAACTTCGTAGTTATACAACCATGTACGACTTTCAAATAGGAAATACTTACAAATAGGAAATAGGTGGTACTCTCGCATTTCCTATTAGAAGCCGAATGTGGTTGTATAACTACGAAGTTTGCAAAATTTATTATTTCATAAATGAGAGGAGCAATTAAATCGTGTATTGAGTAAAACAATAGTGTCATATATCTATAAACTATCTTGTTAGTTTTATGTGATTGTGCATGTTGGTTATCTGTATTTTGAAATTTGAATATCTGACTTCGTCCGATAACTTTAACAATGTTTATATAATACTCGGCATCATATATTAATTTATCTTTATTGTAGTAAACTAGTATTGAAATGTATTTAAATATTTAAAAGATTTTATATATTCGTGTTGGTTGGTACTCTCACATTTCCTATTTGAAAGTCGTACGTGCATGAAAGTCGTACGCAATGCCCACAACAATTGCACAAGAGTAACTACGAGTACAATTAAAATCTCATTCTTATTTTGGACTTACTACTTCTGAACTAAATACCAGTGAGATTCTTGATTTGACATTTTTGTCAATGATTGAATTCATTTGGACTTAAAAAGCTTTGGACATTGTTCTTCGTCGACAATTTCTCCTAGGGCATTTTGATCTAGGTTTTTAATTAAGGGATATTTAAAATTTGTAGCCTAAATGGATGTGATGTTTAGATATTCACATCAGTTTTATCTTCTGTTGCTTGAAAATGAGATAATCTCCTTAGTTTTTGATCCAACACAACTTCAAGATATTTAACTGGAATTTCACTATACATTATAGTTTCAGTAGTTTAGTTTCCATGCGGATGAAATCGCACAATGTGAAGATTTTGGTTTGAGGCGGATCAGTAATTGCGTTAACGCAAATGCAACAGATCCAGTTTTATAAGTGGTCGTTATAATATCCTGGTATCATAAAAGCTATTTATGTATCAAGGGCGTTAAGTAGATGTTTTTGCCCTGAAGGCGACTTCCAAACCCTCGGGCCAGAGGCTCTCCAGTTTGGAAGTCGCCTTCGGGGCAAAAACATCTAGTAACGCCCGTAGTGCATACAAAACTTTATGGTTTACTAGTTCGTTGCTGAATTAAACGAGAATTCGAAACATTTTATAAATTTTCTTGCGTCTAAAGTGAAAAGATGCATTGTAATCGTCATTTGTCAAAATGACGTCAGATAAACAAAACAGTGTGTACTATCTCTTTAGTATTGTATAATTGTCATTGGACTGATTTGTTCGTACAAAATGAAAGAAGATTGTGAAGTTCCTGCGGAAATTCTCGCAAAAGCTAACAAAAATACGGACAGTAATTTTCAGAAAAATTTTGAAAAACATATGAAAATGTTTATGGTGTATTCGAAAATAATATAACGTGTGAATATCAGAGTAAATAGCGTTGATAAAACGCTACTTTTAGGTTATTTGCTTCTACTGGCAAAAGGAATTTAAAATATGTTATAACACAAAAAAATAATTTTTCTATGATGTTAGCCGATGTGCCTTATACATCTTAGCACTACGAGTAGTACTGCTACTGAAGAAGCACATACTATGTCTTAAAAAAAGGTGGTCCGTAACAGTGAAATATGAGCGACTGGTGGCAATTGTGTATTCACGGGAACATTTCAAAATTGTAATTTTCATATTAATTAAGCAAAATAAGGTATAAACCTTATTTTATACCTTAAATTTTATACCTTTTCATTTTAATTTAAATACCTTTTAATTTTATACCTTAAATTTAACGAGTTATATTACTTATTTGAGCATTATGCCATTTATGTATTGTATTTGCTTGCATCATAACTTTAATAAGTCGGGTTCTTAAAAGAATGTTGTATGTGTTGTATTGGTATTCGAGCAGGCCATAAAGTACTCAAAAGGCCTGAGAGCATAAAGAAGCAGAAACGCCCACAAGGGTATTAACAATATCGTTGTGTGTTTTGTTTAAGGTTCGTAAACCCACACCAAAGAACTAGTAAACCATAAAATGTATTAAATGTAAACTCTTCATATTTTTTAATTAATAATTCCATTCCAAGAATACTACTGCATTGTGTGTTTGGTTTATATGACTTCGTGGATTTGAGTGCCAAAACTTCCTGTTTTATCAATGTCAGTGATTTCATTTATAAATTTGAAACTGACAAGCGTTTTGATTAATGCATCATTGGTTGGATATAAGTTCACTACTTGCATCACGCAACAAATATGACAAGCTAATTAACTGCTAGTTTTAACTTCATTATCATTTCAGGCGTGGTATAATAGATGGAATGCAATAAGTTTTGCAAATTGAACTATAGGTAGTAATAATAATAAAACTTATTTGCAGATACTGCACCAAAATGAATACGGTTACCAATTAGCAAATTTACTGATTTAATTACCACACCGTATTTCTAATGCTTTTACTGATTTTTTTACCCGGAAGAGAATGACATGTTAATTACAAATTAAGTAGAATAAACTCCATTAGAATTATTATTATGAGGGAATTATAAACGCACCAGGTACGAGGTACACGGGATATAACGAACAAGATAATGAAATTAAACACGTCATTAAGGTTGAATTGGTTTTCAATAAGGGGGGCATGTATTTTATTCTATTGATTTTTAACGGATGACCATTTCATTTACAGTTTTAAGTATTATTTACATAGCTTTCAGACTCGTTTATAGGATTTTATCCCAATAACCAAAGGCCGTTTATTTACCTTTATATTTCGAAATGACAAGGTCATTAATTACAACCTACAGGAAATCTCTTTTAAATTAAAATATTTATTTATTTCATTGTAATTTTTCGAGACAATAAAATAAGCGACATATATGTGAATTAATAAGTGAGACAGCATTAATTAAGTTCGAAATTTTGAGAAATTTGTGGGAATGTAAAGGTTAGCAAGGCTTGAAGACCATTTTCATAACATCTACAGAAAAAAATAACAAAACCATTTGTGATTTCATGAAAATCCAATTATTTTTACATAAAATACATTCATCCGGAGACTTTGGAGAGCCTTTGAGAATGTATTTTGACGTTTCATCAAAATACGGATGGTAGCTAAGTAGTATCCTGTGCATATTTTAGGTGGATTTCCGCCTGCACAGCGTGGCGCGTTATTTAAAGGTGAAGGTCTGTAGGCGGTCATGGGTGTGCTCTGCGGAAAGGGCGCAGAGCAGGAGCGGTCTGGCTGAAGGGGCGAGACCGCGCGGTTGAACGGAGTGACTGGTACCGCGAAACCTTCATGCACCAATGGAATTTTCCTCTCGCTTTGGGATGATGATTACATACGCTCCACGACTTCTGCATGCTTCATGCGTTTATCACCACTACAACCGCTTTCGAATCTAGGCTGCGAGAAAGCAGGGGCAAGGAAGAGAATGAGCAAAATAGGTAGGAGAAGCGAAGAGAGGAGACACAAGGAAATGAGGAAACAGTAAAAGAGATGAGTAGAAAAAACAATATTGTTCGGAAGAACAAATAATCATCTTGTGTATTATTTCAATAGTATAGATGTGTATTGATGTATCCCTCATATACAACCAATCTTTATAAATGAGGTCTCTAAAGAAACGGAGACGTGACGAATTTTACATTCACTTGAAAAATATAAAGGATGTGAAGAAAAACAGCATCTAAATATTCATGTCAAATGCAACCCGTGACACTCGGGCAGCATTGCTAAAATTCATGTAGTTAAATAACTTCTAAATCAAGCGCTTTAAGGCTTTAGAAACCTGGAATTTCGAACCCAAAGTTCTCAATGAAACGTTTCTCTCACCGTAGTACATAGGATGAGATCATTTTGGACATTCCATTGCATTTTTTGCTGGTTCTGCACTTTTTGATATTACTCCACCTGTTTATAGACGTGCAGAATCTGCAACGTGAGATTAAACCAATTGCTTGGTTTTCTAAGCGAATGAATTTCTCGGGTGTGAACCTCTCTTCGGTATCTATATATTTAAAAATAAGGTATTCTGCCATGACTTCGTTTAGTGCTTCTACTGAACCGATTGTAGTATTTTTTCCTTTAAATGAAAGAATGTGATCCCTAGATGTGTTATCAGATATTGTTTGTCTTGATTCACCAACATTTACGGTGTAATTTAATTAATTAAATCATTCTTTAATAGCACGCTTATCAATAGTCAATTGTTTTCTTCTAAAGGGTGGCTGTTTCAAAATCGATTATATGAAACGCTACATGCGAGTCCACGCTGCTTCATGGTAGCGCTGCTTGATGTTTTGTTTTGATTGTTGAGATTTGTTTACAATTCGTCAAGGTTTTGTTTTAGTGTATTAATTGCATTGTGGCGTTGACAGTTTGCATGTATTTGCTTTTGTGATGTATTTTGTAGAGAACATTTGGACAGTGGGTTGTGCTCGGTTGTACTGAAGTAGTGAAGTTGTTCACAGGTTATGTCGAATTCCGAATCGTTGCCCACGCGCCCCAAAAGACGCAAACGTACATTAACTGGGCGCAGGGAAAGAGAAATTCAGCGTAGGTGT
The DNA here is from genome assembly GCA_011170035.1 of Teleogryllus occipitalis. NCBI lineage: Eukaryota > Metazoa > Arthropoda > Insecta > Orthoptera > Gryllidae > Teleogryllus > Teleogryllus occipitalis. Next base: position 116,166 of record BLKR01002243.1, read on the forward strand.
CGTGATAGTGAGGTCATTTCGTTTTCTATTGGGTCGTTGTCTATGAAATGTCAGTTTTGTTCTGCTTTGTACTTCCCATGCGAGAGAAATTTTGCAAACGAGTTTACTCTGAGTTGCTTCAATGGGAAAATAAGTTTACCTATAGCAATATGCCAGAAGTAATCAAATTTGTTTATAGATGATGACATCAAAATACTTAAGAAATAATATCCGTCAGTAAAATAGTGCTCTTTCTTTTGTGTCATTTGGTGTATTATTGAAATATGTGGGGCATATTGCATTGCCCTCTGGTCATGGGCCATACGTGTTCAAAATTTTGGGAACTCCACATCACAGAATATCTTCGTTATACCCTGAAGATCCAAACAATGCAACATATTGTGAACATTAGTCTGGGCACAGTATTTTACATTCATCTCAGATCTCACAGTCAAATGTTGACGAGTTCTCACTAGTTAAAGTTAAATAATATTACAAAGAGTAGGGTTGTACTTGCCCAAATCCTGTATTTTTAGCATGGGCATGATACGTAGCTTTCTCACAAGCAAAATTCTAATATTTTTGTGACTACCAAGGAAAGCGAAAAGTTAACTGCCAAGAAAGATGGTATATTTATTTCAAATGGTGTTTTTAAGGAAGTGTTGTAATTATTCCAAGAAGACCTGTCTACAATACTGAATAAACTCTTATCATAAATTTGCTTCAAATTCAACTGCATTATTTTTATTTTTATTTGATATTCTGTAAGTACATTAGAAGTTACCTTTATACAATTTTAAACAAATAAACACGTACCTTTAGCAACTTTCTCTCTTAATATGGAAATGGAAGCGTAGGAAAGAGTGAGGGGTTTAACAAGCGAGAACTGTCGCGTGTTAAACCCCCACTCGCTACTTTAAATTTATTGGAAGAAATAGAAAGAGAAAAGAGAAAGCAAGGGAAAAGAGGAAAATAAAAGAGAGGTAAAGGAAGATTGTGGAAAGCGAGAATGAGGTGATGGAGAAATGGAGAAGAGGGACAGAGCGGAATATGACAAAGGATTAGTTTGGTTTATGATTCTGGGCGCGTCAACTGATAAAGTCATTAGCCCCGTAAATGTAGAATATGATTTTTTCCTCAGGAGGTGACGATAATCTTTCTCCGCTCTATGGTGAGATCCCACGTCGACGCGTGCGATCCGTGTCCCATTTGTTAGGGAACTGCTCCGGCATTCGCCTGGTAATTGATCGGAGAAACCGCGGACAACTGCAGTTCAGAGCAGCCGGCGGCTAGAATTCTCTTCCAGAAAGTAACTGAACTTGACCTAGCTATCTAGCTAGTGTCGATATGTGGGACTGGAACCTAGAACCTGCCGGTCTGAAGCATTGCAGTTGCATCGATTGATGCCCTGAGGTGAGAAGTGAGAAGTGAGAAGGCATTAGAAGAATAGGAAAAAATGAGAGGGGAAAGAGATTAAAAGTGAAAGGGGAGGGATGGAAAGGATTAGAAGTAGAGAAGAAATAGATAAGTGGAAATGGATTTATTCATTATTCTTTGTATTCTCAAGAGGCATTGACCAATAGTTAAAGTTTATGTCTCCTTTACGTTCGATACATCAATATTTTTTCAATTATAAGATTCAGGCCTGTTAGCATCTTCTTGGATGTGAATTTCAGTGCGTTGTTCACGTTTCTTTTCTTTCTATGTAACTCACTACCTTCTACACTGAATTGTTAATTTTTGACAAAACACTATTTCAGCATTATATTCCAATATTCTCTGACTCTTTCATTCCAAACTCCGCCTAATACACATACTGTATGTTTTTTCTACCTCTTAATTTAAATCTTTCTCGACGTTGACTATTTATTTTACTTAATTATTTTACATTTCGTTTTCGATTCTCATCTCTTTCGATTATCTTCCAGTCGCCTCGATACTTTCTACGTAATATTAAAAATTACGTTGAAATCGTGAAAACTTCTAAACAAATCAATATCACGTTCAATGAAATATTTAGGAAGTATTTTTTATTAAATGGTTTTAATCATTTTATTATTACTGTGTTACACATTCTCATTATTTATCATGAAATAATATTTGAAATTCTAATATCTCTTTGATTCTCTCGATATACTACATAATCGTGCCAATGGTAGGAAAATCTTTCAAGCAATTGTCACGGACTACTTCTACATCCAATGCCATTGCTCTACTCATCACAACTGCCCGCCGCCTCTATTTCCCTCTGCTCTGCGTGGACGCTGTCGCTCCGCAGGTGGCGTGGTCGCATTCGTCGCCCTACACGAGAGAGGAGGAGTCCCCTCTCCTCGTGCCATTCCCCTTCCTGTCTCTCCAACTCCCCGACGTGCGTCGCGGGCGCCCATCGCGCCCCCTCCTGCCTCCGCTCCGCGCCCCTCGCGCCACGGATCGCCACGCGCCGATCTGTACTCAATTTATTCGAGCGGTTCCAACAAATCGGGCGCTTCGCCCAGGGAAGGTGCAGGGGATTAATTAAACGGCACTCGGTCATAAATTTGTTCGCGGAGAGCGGCGCGGCTCGGCGGATGCGATGCGGAGCTTCCCCGATTTGCAAGAGGAGGCCGACTGCGCCGCTCCCACCCGATGACGCTGCGACTCGCGGGTGCCTGATTGGTTCCACTGCGCGTCCAGGTAGGGTGAAGAAGGCGGTCGATCGGAGACAGTCTTTTCCTGTTGCTTCTGGACTTATCTCGGTGTTGCCGCTATAATTATCCCAATGTCGTAATAAAATGTCGGAAACATTGATTCAATTAGCTCAACAATAAACACTTACTTCGAAGTGAAAGCATTAAGAATTTGCAAGATATAATTGAAATGTTTAAACTATTGTACTCAATTAATTTCTGCTTTTTGTGAAACAGTTTGGATTGTTTCTCAGTACTAATCATTTTTGCTCAGTAATACTCGGAATATGAATTACTCAGGCACACAAAAAAGTTGTCAGACTCAAAGATTTGACACATGTTTCCTTTGTATTTCGACGCTCTGAATCTGATGCCAGAATTGCGCTATAACTGCATCATATAGGAAAAAAATTCTTCAAGCCTCTCGACAAGGTCGCTGGTGTTGTGGATCCAGCGCTTCTTACATAGGGCCTTACGTTCGAATCCATGTACGTTATTTGTTTATATTTTCAATATTAGCTGCAGAGTATATTATTATTTAGTTTATAATTATATATTTTCTTTTTATGTTTTTATTTTAAAAATTAATTTTCTCATGCATAATATTGTTTTACATTTAAAACAAATAAAATATATTTATACTACAATACTACAAACTACTACAATACAACAAAGCTTTTATGGAAACGCAAGACCTACGGTTTGGGAGTCGCTCTTAAATCACTCGTGAGCCAGTCGAGCGTTGACGAGACTGTTGTTTACACGAGAGGCGTTTGATCAATTTAAGAACCTTGAAGTGTATTTTCATGAAAACTGATGATTAATGCACGCCGTGATTTTGCAATATAAATAATTTTAGGGTGTTTTACCATTTCACATATTCTTTTTTCCTACTCATTCAACTCGTCAAACGGTCTTTCAATTTGCAGCATCATCCTGTTTGTTGTATCCGAAGCATTTATACTTCCATGGTATATCAAAAAATGTGCAGTAGACTGTGATTCGTCACAAGGGGAGTATGATTTATTTTTCTTGTAATTACAATTTTATATTAGTTTGAATCAATTTTGAGTATTAAGTTTATAATATTTTCACGTGAACAATGTTTCAATGAAGTATCATTTTCTCAGGTGAAAAGAGATTTGACCGATAAATTTTCGTCCAATATCTTTTCAAACAATTCTGAAGACCACTCCCCGTAAATCTTTCCAAAAACTGAACGAAATATCTGCCACAGTTACTGCAATTCACACCGTTCTGTTTCAGGTAAGACGCCACTTTAACCTTGAAACGTTCTGGAAGGGTAAATCGTCTAATATTTCTTCATCAGAAGCATACAGACAGAATTATTTATTGAGTACTGGAAAATGTATGCGGCAGTCCACGGTATAATTGCGTAACTGTACACACTTTAGGAAACCACTTTCGGTACAACGCACGTGAATGAGAAGAGAGCTTGTCGCTCAAATAGAGACTTGTTGATGACTACAATATCAAAGAGCGTATATTGCGGAATGTAAAACTGTGTTAATAGCGTTATTAGAACATGATTTGCGTTTGCGATAATATGAATGTTCATATACTGCACATTATTTTAAATCTTAAATTTGATGGTTACTCGTTAACCCTAGCACTACGCGAGTTTAAATGGTAACGTTGATTCCTAAAGAGGGGGGAGTCGTCGAGCCTACTCGTAATAATAAGTACCAACGAAAGAAATGTATATGTTTTTATCAAGAATTAATACATTGACTGAACATTTAGAAATACAAATCTCTTCAATGAATTCACTTTTAATCTCAATCTGATATATTATACTCTCCTTTACATGCAATGTTCCATTCAGTCAACATTTCTTACACCTTGAGTCAATAACCAACTGAAGGGTAGTCGCCCTCTTACCGTCAATTCTGTTCAGGAGCGTTTAAGAAAAGTATGAATGTTGACAACATTGGCAGCGCAAAAGAAACAAAGAGGAAAAATAAATCACTAAATGTAGAAGGGACAAAATAAGTGTTCTACGAAGGGGGGGTTATCGAAACCGCACTACGCAAACGCAGATTTGAGAAAAAGAGATACACTAATTGATTGTTGTGGAAAGCTAAGAGTAATACTTTAGTTTTACGAAGACTCCGAAATAATTTTGAACTTTTTCAATTTTCGAAAAATCAGGGTTTTCAACCAACATGAGACTTGCACCATTCTCTTAAACGTCCTTCACACTATCCAACAAAAATATTTAATCAAATACAATGAAGCAACTTTTTTGAAAATTTTAAAAGTTCCAGGTCCTTCACTTAAAGCTACCCCAAAATTAAAATATTAGTTTTAAATTCAAGGGTCCACGACATCAGCTGGATCGATTGGGGAATATTAATTTTAGAGAAAATCCGATGAACGGTTTAGGCGCTAGCGTCGATCAGACAAACAGACAGATGAACGGACGGACAGACAAACGTTTTGCCGTCATTCGATTTTTCGGTGTCAAAGACCCACAAAACATGGATTCTGGCTACAACACGTGTTAGAGGATTTTTTCTAAATTTAGCAACTGGATTTATCCACTTTTTCGTTACCAGGGCCGTGTAATAAGTTTCTTTTCCCTGTCGAAAATTCTTTCGCGCAGCATTACTTAACTTTCTACCTACTCCGTAGCGAGAAAGTAAAAGCAGCTCATTCATTGCAATGAAGCATGTATTTCATTATATGCTCTATGGAATCCCGCCAATTCATGAAACCCGCCGCAGAAATGCTGCTGAGAAAGCTGCAATCTTCATTAGCGGCGCACTCAAAATTTGTAACTGATTTTTATGCTCTCGCAAACTTCCAGAAAGACGTTGCTAAACTTCTGAACACGCGTTTTGAAGACCGATGCCGTTCACTCAGCGCTTTCTCGCCGACGAATCCATCTCATTGGAAAATCAGTACAAATAGGCTACGCATAGAAACTCGTTTCGGCATTTTCAGCAGGAATATTTTCGGGGCGTCATTTAGCGCGCGCAGCGCTTTCGGGAATTCGCGGAAAGCGGCGAGTGGTGAGCGGTGAACGGTGAGCGCGGTGGGGAGGAAGTGGGCTCATTCTCGACCGCTCTTGCCTCAGCCCCAGCAACGTCGAGGCACCTCGCCGCGCCGCGCCGCTCCGGCCTTTAGGCGAGTGGGTGAGTCGGCCGGCCGACCGGCTTTCGCGCGCTTATCCGCCCAGTCAGCGCGCCCTCGCGCGCAATCAAGATATTTTCTTACGTAGCAGATTCGGACAGGAGCGTGGCCTGTGAGCGCCCCTCTCCTTCCCTCCCCGCGTTAACATTAATGAAGCAACGTCAGCTATTAATAAATGAAGTAGGCAGTACATAAAAAGTGCGCGTCCCACATCCGCTGGTTGGGAGTATCTTTCAAGAACCCGCAGAGCAGGAGCACGGCGGTGGTAGAAGAGGCAATGGTGAGGTTGGTAGTAACTGGGGGTGGTGAAGGACGGTGAAGTAATGCGTTTCGAAGCAATTTCACATGGATCAAAAGAACTACACTAATTTGTTCCAGAAGAATGTAAAAAATGTGACTCATAGGTGGCGTCTGTTTCGTAAGAAGGTGGTCACGAAAGAAATGATGGCGACTTCATGGGTGGCAGAGGAGGCTGTGGTGGCTTCTGAAGACAGCGGTGAAGAGGAGGCGTTGTAAGCATTCAGTGGCGGTGCGGATGAGGGTGGCGGCGACAGAGTACGCCTACGAACGCCGGTTATAATTTATGCGAAGGGCGTGCAAGTAGCGTGGGTGACGGAGGCGGCAACGACGGCAGCGCGGTGCGGCGACGAGGCGACACACACGGACCGGGCTCCGCCGGCGTCCCGTTATGCATACCAATAGCCCGCCTCGAACGTCGCGACATTGATTCATCGGACGGCCGCTCCGTCGTCGCCACTCGGCGCTTTAATTCCCTATCGGTTCGGTCTAAAGAGCCTTTGCTATTGTTGCTACCTCCTCTCTGCTGCAGTCTTCTTCTCCTCTACCTCCATTCTAGCCACATATTCTGCCTCCGCTGTCTTTGCACTTTCATCCTCTTCGTCATAGTCGTCCGTGCCAATGCCCACGCAAAAAACGCTGTCTCTCCTCCATACTCTAACAACCTCTCACCCTTCTGCGCCGCGCTGCCCACTTTGAACATGCCGACTTCGGCTTTGCCAACTACCCAGTTCCAACCTATTTGTTTCCGCGAATTTCGTGTCTCAGACGTTCCACACACGTCGCCTATGAGGTCGGCATGGTTAGCCTTGCTTACTCTGATGTGAGTTCTCTGAGGCCCCTCGCGTCCTTGCCATCCTCTCCGATCTCCAATGCTTCCGTCACCTTTTGATAGGTCTCCTTCACTTCCATTCTTCCTTTTTTTCCTAGGGCTTTTTTCCAGCCGACAGCCGGTTGCCCTTTACGTCCCGAAGGGACGCGTATCCGACCATACACTAGACAAACACTCTTGCGGGCTCCTCTGATCTGGGGTCAGCAGAACGCGAGGCCCTCCGCGACAACACACACACAAACTCAAGGGACAAACAGCCATGCCCAAGGCGGGACTCGAGCCCGCGACCCTTCGGACCGAAGCGCTGAGTCGGTACTCGCTCTTAGCCACCTCGGCCATCCAGGTCGGCTTCCATTCTTCCTACTAACCTCAATTTCTCTCTCATGTCATCGTTTCAACCTACGCCTATCCCTCCCTGTAGTTCCATATATTTGTGCCCTTCCCTTAACCTAACGCCCTACTCGCTCTCCTGGCGCAGCTCCTCGCACAGCGCTACTCTGCCTCGCAGACAAGGGCGAGCGCGCGTCCTCCCCTACTCTACTCTCCCTCTCGCCCGTCCCCGCCCCCGCGCTGCGCCGGCCGCGAGGACCGGCGTCCCCGCCCCGAGGGCTTCTAAAGAATGCTAATTGAGGGCTGCCGCGTCTCTGTAATTGCCGGCCGCTCCCTTGTTCCCAATGGAAATAGCCGGAATTTTGAAATGCGGCCTCGGGAAGAGCCCTTCCACTGTGGGATTCGTTGTCGGTTCCTGTTTTACGCGGCCTTTGAGCGTGCGCTCTCTCGAGACGCCATGCGCCGCACTGCAGGAAGAGCTATGAACCGGGTGGCGAGGTGGTTCGTAATTGTTTCGTACGCGCCTTTTCATTAGGTCTTTTGAGTTGAAGAAGCTGTCTCTGAGCTTGAATAGAGAGAAGTATTATCTCAAGGACTGGGTTTTGTTCAATATCATAATCCTGACAAACATCATTCATTGTAGTTGTAGTGGTGCAGAAAAGTATTTACGCGTCATGTTTCTGGAAAATAATAAAACACTTCACTAAATATGCCCTTTAAACCTAGTATTCTTAGCAATACCAATTGATGAAAAATAGATCAGGCCTACATGTTTTTCATCTCGAGAGATATTTGACAACTGTGAAAAGAGTTTTACGAGTATAGCAATCAAATTCCAGTAATGATATCCAGTGTATTCATGTTCGGGGCACTTCATGATAGAAATTGTTTTAATAATTTTATATTAGTACAATTTATATTCAATTTGTAGAATGTTCAATTTGTAGAATTTGTAGAATGTCAAAACATGGGAACCTAGAAAATAATGTACGAACATCATCTAGTTGACATTAATTTTTCTATCGTCACCTAGCACTGTCACTTTTATGTCACTATATTGGATATACTAAAATCATATCGTACGTTTAGCTTGCTCATGCTATGTTATGTGATATTTATTATTTTGTAAACTTCGTATAGTAATAATTTCTTTGTAAAATTATTTCCGTTATTTTTTGATTCTTGTACTTTTGTAATGGTACTGGAATCAAAGTGATGCATTAAGCACAGGGAGAATAGCATTGATTACAAAAAAGACGAATTAAATTCCAAATTACGGAGGAGTTGGTTATTTAGTCTTCAAAAATATATTCTGAATGAAGATTCAACACTATAGGTTTTTGAATATCGTTTTGTGAAGGATGTAGGTTTATGTGGAAAGGTTCACCTATTGCAAGAAACTATTAACATCTGTACGATATATATTCTTATCAATACGGTAGAGAAATCAGATTCACTACCTGTGTCCTTCCATTATTAATGTAGAGAAATCTGACTGCTGATAAGATCATGAAATTCATAAAACTACACCTTTAGTAATTTTGTCGTAAGAAGTTAAGCAACATCGTTTTGATCAAGAGACATGTATAGTTATACAGTCATCTGATTATAATTATTAGAAATATGAGACTAATAATTATTAGACTATTGACGTACAATTTAAACATTTTTGTTTTAGTTCAGTTTTATTTATTTTAATAACTTTTTGCAGACATTTTCTTTCATCCTTTTATGCTTAATTGCATTTCTAATAATTTTTCTTCGAACTCGTGAATGACATGGTCATAACTTTAAACTCAAGAAACTCATTGGTTATCACTTAGAAGTTTGAAATTAAAATAGATTACAAAACTCTTGACGCTTTAGTTGTTGATGAGCATTGTCCACAATTCTACTAATAATGCTTACATGACACAATGATCTTACATATTTTTCCACTGAAAATCCCAACACCATAAAAAATGCACAAGTCTTGGAGATCACTTCAGTAGAATTTCTTCCCTCATTCATCTCTTTAGAATTAGGAATTAAAACTGGGACCCGGCAATCCACATCCGAAGGGGCGCCGCAAAGCATGCTACAACATCTCCTTTGAAATGCTGTTTGCCATATTTTCGTTTTCGATTACCGCAGCAAATTTCCGGCATTAGGGGAGGCTCTTTCGCTCGAAATATTTAGGGGTGGCGCCGAGGCGGTGCGGTGGGAGCGCGCGGATTAAAAGCGGCTTTGGACGCGTATTTCGCGGCGCGGGCCGCGCCGGGGGGTTTCGTCGCTGGGGGGAGGAGGGGGGTGCCTCCAAACTGCGGAAAGATGCGCCGCGTGGCGTTGCCCGAGCCCTGCCCTCCCCTCCCCTCCCCTCCCGCGACGCGCTGTCCTTGCGGGGACCTGCCTTCTGCGCCTGCGGTGGCTGCACGCCGCACTTCATCGTTGGTGCAGATGAAATGTGACATCTGGAAAAAGATCGTTGAGTTAAGTGATGTTCAGAAAATAAGCGGTTTTTACTAGTAAACGTTTTTTAAAAATAGTTCACAAGGTAGTCGTTTAATAGCTAGATAGATAGATATTTATTATTCTGCAAGTAGGTGTATAAAACCTGGTGGCAGACTCTACAATTTACATATTACTAATATTAACTTAAAATTATTTAACAATGTAACTTTAAATTATTTAAAGACATAGTAATAATAATAATAATAATAATAATAATAATAATAATAATAATTATAATATGCTAACAATAATAGCTTTAACTACATTTTATGGTTGACCTGCACAGTTATTTGAAACTATTAAATACAAGATTTCACGACTTTTTAATTACACTTCACTTCACTTCACATTTGAAATTCACTTCTCTTTCTACTTCTATACTGCACTACACTGCACAACACTTCACCACACTTCAATACAATACTACTTTGAATATAATTATATATTTAGAACAGGAAATCATTTAATAGTAATTAACACAATAATAATAGCAATAAAAATATCAATAATCAAATAATAACTGATATAATAATCCAACTTACTAAATTAATAAAGTTTACAAATACCATTAGTTAATTTATTTTTAAATCTTTGAACACCTAGAGGAAAGGGTTCCAAGGCTGTGGCAAGTAACTTATTCCAGTCCGTCTTCTTCTTCTTCTTCTGCACTTCATGGATTAGGCTTGAGCCTGTTCCGTCTTCACAAGTTTTCCTTCCATCGTTTTTTGGGTCTGCCCACGTCTCTTCGTCCATGCGGTTGATACAGTAATGCTAATTTAGGTAGTCTTGTATTATCCATCCTTTGTGTATGTTCATACCAGTTGTTTCGGTATTTGGTTATTTTACTTCCAATTTCTTCGGCATGTAGTTTTTCCCTAATCTTCTCGTTACGAATATGATCTTCTTTCGTGCAGCCTAGCGTTCTTCTTAGAAACTTCATTTCAGTGGCCTGTATTCTACTTAAAATTCTTTTTGTTGGTACCCAACTTTCGCTGCCATACAGAAGAGTTGGAAGAGCCATAGTCTTATAAAACTTTATTCTTGTATCTTGCCTTGTCTTATTTTTTAATGTATTATGTATAGTACCACAAACTCTTTGGAACCTTGCCAATTTAATGTTGATGTCTTTACTGGTATCTGGATCGACTTGACAACCTAAGTAGCTGAAACTGGAGACTTGCTCTAAAATTGTTTTATCCAAAATAATTTTGGATCGTATCAGATGTTTTCCCCAAAATGCCATCACCTTTGTTTTTTGTTTTGAAATTTCAACATCGTATTTTTTACATAAATGATTTAAGTGAAATAATGAATACTGTAAATCATCTTCTGTTTCCTGGAATATTAAAGCGTCGTCTGCATAGAGTAAAATATTCAAAATATTTTCTTTTGCTACCTTAATACCTTTATAAATAATTTGCTTCCAATTTTGGATAATGTCATCAATATAAATATTAAAAAGTGTTGGTGAGACTGGACATCCTTGTCGCACTCCTCTGTTTATCAATATTTTATCAGTTTCATTTATTCCTACTTTTATTACAATAGTAGAGTTTTTGTACAAGCTCTTTATTGCTTCTATCAACTTTTGAGGATAGCCATTAATTTCCATTATAGACCAGAGTTTCACTCTATTTACGTTATCGAAGGCTTTTACAAAATCTATGAATGCTATGTGTGTCTGTTGATTGAATTCCTTTCTTTTTTCTATTATTTGTTGAAGTATGAAGATATTGTCTGTACTCGATCTCCCTTTTCTAAACCCATTTTGTTCTTCGCCAATGAGAGTTTCTGAGATACATTTTAGCCTCTTATTTAATATTCTAGCGTACAATTTGTATACTGAATTTAGAATACTGATTCCTCTGTAATTCTTACAATCTTTGCGATCACCTTTCTTGAATATGGATATTACTTTCGCTGTTTTCCAAGATTCTGGTATTTTAATAGTTTGCCAACAATAATTCAGGATGTGTTGCAGTCGCCAGTGGAGCATCATCCCACCATACTTTAATAGCTCTGCATTTATGTTGTCTGTTCCCGTTGCTTTCCTATTTTTAAGTTCTTTCAAAGCCTCTTGGATCTCGTTTATCGTTATGGGATCGACTTCACTGCATATTGCTTCACATTTTTCTTCTTGGGTTTCATTTTCGTTATACCAGAGGTTTTTATAGTGCGTAATCCATTCTGTCTTATCAATTACATCTATTCTCACTGTTTCCTTTTCATCTTTGTTCAAATGTTTAAGAATCTTATAGGCAAAATTTTGTCTTCCGTGTATATCATTTTCAATTTGGCTTATAAATGTATCCCACGCTTGTTGTTGAGCTTGTCGAATACCTGTTTTTGCTAAATTACGTTTCTCCTTGTATATTTCTTTACTCTCCTCAGTATTTTGTTGTAGGTGCTGAAGATAAGCTGTTTGCTTGTTAAGATAAGCTTGAAGATAAGCTGCTTGCTGTTTGCTGTTTGCTCCACCTAGGGAGTACTTGACCTTGACGCTGGTGGTGGAGCTTGTGTACCCCTATGACCCTGAGAGCTATGTCGGCGGTAGCGTAGCTACTGGTAGGGCCTCCCTTGCCGGACAGGTTGATGGGGAGGGGTCAGACGAAGAAGTACTCCAGAAGAGGACCTCAACAACACCAGAAGAGGACCTACATCGAGGCGATGGCCTCGAAGGAACCCGTCTCGCTGGGGATTGAAAGGGAGAGCCCGTGCCCAGGGTAACGGGCGAAGTCTCTAACGGCCAAAGTTGGGCGGAAGGAGCAACCCTTCATGTGGGGTTGATACACATGATGGCAGGTGGAAAGGCCATAAGGTAGCAGCCCTATCACACCACAAACTTCGCGAGAGGCTGGTAACCTCTTCGGAGTCAAATTCCATACTCACAATCTTCACAAGATAAAGCCGGACGATTCCAGTCCGTTATTGTTCTATTTGTAAATGAAAATTTTCCAACATCTGTTCTCTGTGACCTAAACTTAATTTTGTGCTTGTGATCCCCCCTACTAAAGTACGAAGGTCTATCCAATCGGTTGTAGATATCTTTTCAAGCTGGATAACCGGCATACGCTTTGTACAGGGCACAGAGTCTTGCCTTAACTCTCCTAATTTCTAGAGACTCCCATTCAACATTCTTCCTATTCCCTCGGAAAGCAAGTGTATACGCTCTTCTCTGTACTCTATTCAAATATTCCTTTTGGGAATTTCTATAAGGGTCCCAACAAACAGCCCCGTATTCCATTAATGGACGAACTAGAGATAAGTAAGCTAATTCTCTCGCTTTCGCAGTACTCTTTTTTAGTATTCGCATAGTAAAATGCAAGGACCTCCAGGCTTTCCCTACGACACAGTTTACCTGATTTTCCCAACTCAATTTACTATCAAAAATTATCCCCAGGTACTTACAAGACACGACTCTTGGAATGTTTTCGTTGCCTAAACGGTATTGAGTTTCATTGTATTTGCGGCCCCTACCAAACGTGATGGTTTTGCTTTTCGAACTATTTATTGTCATGTCATTTTCTTTCGCCCAAAAATGTAATCTGTCTAGATCACCCTGCAAAATGTCCTCGTATACATGTGATTGAATAACTCGATATATTATACAGTCATCTGCAAATAGCCGTACCTTTGAATATAAATTGTCTGGCAGGTCATTCACAAATGTGAGAAACAGGAGAGGTCCAATAACGCTTCCTTGGGGGATCCCTGAAGATACTTTTGCTTGAGTCGAAAATTGTTGTCCAACTCGGACTTTCTGTTTCCTATCTCGAAGAAGCTCGTCAATCCACGCCACAACTCTGGGGTCAATACCCGATTGCATTAATTTATGAACCAATTTATCGTGTGGAACAACATCAAATGCCTTCGGGAAATCTATTATTACGGCGCCCACCCTCCCACTATTATCAACTTCATCAGCTATATCCTGAAACAATGACACTATCTGACTCTCGCAAGAGAAACCGTTCCTAAAACCATGCTGTCCCTGAAAAAGCCATTCTTTTCTTTCCCATACTTGTCTAATATAGCTAGTTATCAAGTGCTCCATTAGCTTACATACAACTGACGTGAGACTTACTGGTCTATAATTGGCTAATACAGTTCTATCACCACTCTTGAAAATCGGAACAACGGTAGCTAGCTTCCAATCATCGGGCACGCTTGAATTGTTGATCGAAACCTGAAATAATCTTGTTAGATACGGTAATATTGCCTCTCCACCGAGTTTAATTATGTCAGTTGAAATGGCATCTGGACCCCGCGACTTTCCATTTTTCATAGATTTAATTCGTTTTCGCAATGTGTTTACCTCTATATTAAACTGATTTGGCATAGGGAAAAACCTTTTGGCAATAGGGGAAAACCTTTTGGCTTTGGCTGCGAAACAGTCTGCTTAGTTCACGTTAAAATCTTTCTCCTGCAAAATCACAATTTTTGAGAGGTTTCACGTTTTACCTATGATGTATTCGGCGGTCACCGGTATCGAAAAACCTTGCAGTGGGCCTTTCCTGGTGTTTCAGGCAACATGTTTGGGAAACCATCTACACCCGTTAATTTTCTTTCGATTTAGGAAGAAAGTTTTCATTTTGTAGATACTGGAACACTGGCGAAGTGTTTAGTGTTTTCAAAAGAACTGCAGTATGTTAAAAAGTACAACCTACAGACATTACGTATCTTTGCAATAGAGAAATCTGCGAGATAAAAATAAACTCTGAGAATTGACCTAGCCCGCAATGATGTAATGAATAAAGGAATTTTCAGATTGAAGATTATGGAATGGTTATTTGTTAACATTAATTATTGTTTCAGAACAAACTAATTTGTTGTATTATATACCATTGTACAAACTATTATTGTCCTAAAATGTTAAAACTGTCTTTCCCAAAAACGTTACCTAATTTGGAATTGGATTATCTATTGGAATTATATTGGAATATCTAATATAAAATGGAAGTAGATTTTCAGAACTGATAAAGAGTTAGATATTGCTTTGATTTATGTAATAATGTATGTTCTACTCGCATGCATATTGCGTTTCCATACTTTGGAAGCATCTGTAACTTCTCATTGTTGTTACATCAACTGTTCTTCGCATAGTTTAGTCTAAATGTCTACATCTAAAGTAATTGTTTTCCTTTGCTTCACAGATTTTTTGAACATTTTGTTGTTTGTGTGTTCACTCGAGTGGAAAAGAAATTTTGTCATTTCGTAGAAAATCTATATATGATTTGATAATATTCAGAAATAACATATGCGAACAGTTGGGAGCATTGTTTATCAAAATATCTGAATTTCACTTTTTATATTGGAATCAGAGTTATTTAGGACGTAAAGAGAAACAACTCGAACCGTACAATGAGAGACTAAGCTCAGAGAGAAATACGTTTCAGTACCAGCGTTGTCAGATGATTAAATGTGTGTCCCAGTAACAATCTTCAAAAATCCTGGTACTTTTACTAAAATTCCTGATCCCAATAACAATGGATTTAAGTTCTGTAACTTCAAATTTTAACTCTATTTTGTTTTTAATGCAAACAGGAACTTAACTAGATATTGATTTATTTTATAGCGATAAAGTAAATGAAAGACTAAGAAGTTCTATTCTTTTCTACTACAGCATATGCTAGAAAAAGACCATCCTATGTCACCCTTAATGTTTTTACCGCAGTGTTTTCAGCATTATTATAGTTATTTGGAATATTGATGTTGGTTTAAATTATTGAATAAAATATTACTACACATCTTAAATCGTACATCATGTATAACCGTAGACTGAAAATCCTAGTATTTAAACGTACCCGGATGGCTTAATTAAAATCCATGATACCTTCATTAAAATTATCGTACAAATACTAGGATCCTGGCACGACTGACTATTGAGTGCTGAGTAATATGAATACTTGTCGTATTGTTGACGTCATTGCATGATGAAATAATGGAAGTCATCTCCGTCAACTGAATCCTTCATCATAAAATGAATATACTTAATACTTTTACAGCTGAACATTAGTGTCATATGTTATGATCATATTACGCTAATTTATACGTATCAATGTCGTTTCTGAATACAGGAATTTGAAATTTGATCTCGCTTAGCTTCAGAAAAAAATAGTAGTATTTTTATTACATATTCGTTCACAAATAAACGGATGACGCTGCCAAGAGACTATTATAACATACTATGATAAATAACAGACATATGTTAAATTCATTTTTTGCAGGAATAGAGAAAAGAGCATTTACAAACAAGGTATAATTCCGATTTTAATTAAAACCTTTGAAATTTTACAAATTGAAAAAGTTCAAATGCGTTTCGAACCTGCCATTTCTGCAATATTAAAACCTGATAATTTTTCTGTCACACATGCTACACATGCTACTACACAACCATACATGACGGGAGCTTAGAGCTAGTTCAGGCTAGGGCGGTGCCCCGCTGTTGGGAGATACCTGGATGAGGAAAATCCTGCAAACAGTAAGTGGGCGCCGGATCTCGCCATCCAGAGGGGGAAGAACATCACCATCTCACATCATTAAAACATACACTAAACCTATGGAATTCATTCAATAGCAGTTGACGCTCCGGAAATACAAAATAATCAAGAACTGTTATGTCATGTACATTTTTTCTAAATAATAATAATAATAATAATAATAATAATAATAATAATAATAATAATAGTTGTCTCGTAATTTTGCTTGAAATAAAAGCAATTATTAAAAGCAATATCCCGAAAACGGCTCCAAAGTTTTTCTATAAACTTATTTCTAGGATGGAGAAAAGTACTTTTTTAAAAATGGCTCTGAATACCATTGAACACTGGATTTTCGAAATTTCAAAAGTTAAACATTTTTGCGCCTCATCCTACAACTACAATTTTGAGGATATAGATTTCTGTTAATAAAAACAGTTATTTTAAATAATGTCGTCTAAAATTCTTTGATGATGTGAGTAGTTTACGCAAAATCCTTATATAGTATTCGTGTAATCTGCGTCTGTCTGTCCATGTGTCCATCACTCACGGTTAGGCCCCTTCTCTTCCACCTATCGAGACAAATGATTCAGCGCGTCTCGATCTTTTGAAAGGAAACTGACGATTTGTTTTCGGATCCATCGAGAAGATTCTAAGCATTTTTTGGCGTTGCCATCTAGCGGTGGCCGCGAGGAACACCTGTCTCAGCTCCATCGCGTCGGCCGTCACCACCAGCAGCTGCGATGTCAGCTTAAATGTGATACCAAGAGGCGACTCAAGGCGATGAATGGCACAAGTCGCTATAGATTGTATAATGCGGATTCTGCTGTTTACAGTAAGTGGTGCAGGGCTCGAATCACAAGGAAGTAAGAGGCTGTTCGTCAGGACTGCTTCCCTTCAGAACCCTTCTGAGAGCGTACTGTTTAGTATGTACTCTTCAGAACAATTCTTCTGAGAGCGTTCGAATTAGGTGCTCCAAACTCCACAGTTCAAAGTGCCGGGATCGCCATATTCAGCTAGTATTGAGGAAAAGAATATCTTTAAAAATACGTTAACAATATTTTCTCAAATCTACAAATTTGTTCTTACTTTTACTCAAACTTCTAGAATTTTCATTAAAACCTCTTAATTTTCGAAAGTGACTCTTCTTTCAGATTTAATTTACATAAAAAATAATTAGAAAAAAATAAATTAGCAGACCGAATATCACTCCAAATTTTGTCGCTACGTCCCGGACTATAATTTTCTGTACGAACTCAACTCGGGATTCTCATATACTTGTGCTGATTTCACGGGCAAAACATTCTGCGGATAGCAAGTATAAATATGGCCTTTCCTTCTACGGAAATGCAATCTTTTGTGTTATTTATACATTTCGATGAATTAAGAGCATTATTTACGTATTTTATTGTGCCTATAAATGCCTATTTCATAAATAAATGCCTATTTTGTGTTTAAGTGTCTTAATGTTGCCTATCCTCGTATTAATCGAACAAAATGCAATTACTCTTAATCAAAAATGTAAAAAACATTGTTCGTGTTTCTTTGGTTTTATCCTACAGAGTAGAGAAAATGAATAACTTTCGATAAATCTATGTTCCATTTTACTGCCACCACAGCGGTATTTCGTATTATGAAAAAGAGGTGCAGAATCACTGGTGGTAGTAGAGTTATTTTTTACTTAGGATTTTTAAACAATATTTTAGTCTAAACTTGCTACACATTTTTTCTTAAAAATTTCTCCTCGTGTGGGTCAAAGAGTGGTATATAAGTTGGTTGTTATATTGACTCCTAATATGTTGACGAAGATGACATCTTTTATTTCTTCTCATAAGAACGTCAACAACACCACCTCAGAAAACCCACAATAAAAGTTGGTACTGGTCCCATTTTTTGCGAATTCTCTGTATTTTCTAAAATTGTTAAAAGTTAACATTGCATAAGTACAATATACAATACAGAGATTTTTGTCTCAAATAAAATCTGATCTAAAAAATCAGATTTTAAAAAACGCGATGTAAAAACCGAGTGTTTTCTGCATAATTTCTGCTAGAAATTAATACAAATTATAAAAAAATGCTCAAAAACAGCTACAATTTTCTTCAATTTTTTCCCACGAGTGAAACACGAGACGTTTAAAAGAATGGCGCAGGTCTCATTTTCGTTGAACTCTCTGAATTTTTGAAAATTGCAAATTTTGAAATATTTAGAAATAATGCGAGAAATAAGTGCTCTTGGGGCTCTACTTGTCACAATATTGGTGTTATGCATGGCGATTGAAACAAATCATACAATGTTTTCAATTATGTTTAAATTAAAGGTGAGAAAATCGTATAAAATATCATATGAGCAGCATTTAAGTATCAGCTTGCATTTAATGAAAGTTAAAAGGTAGCTATAGCAAATCCTAATTTTTTTGTCTGAATTTTCCACGTAAATGATAGAAATGATTTCAACGAGAATTCGTCAGAATAATTATGATAGTATTTCCATGAAGGTTGCTATATTATCTTTCCTTCAGAAACGTTCTTCACATGTACGCAAATAAGGAGAAGAACAAATTAGAGTCCTGATTTAAATGCCTATTGTACCTTTTAAATGCTTAGTTTTCGTTTTTAAATGCCTATTTTGTCTGCCTATTTTTACTGTTTTTCATGTCTATAAATCCGCAGCTTACCAATGAGTAAGTAATCTCAGGTATGGAATATGTATTAATTGCTGTTGGAAGATTACGTGAGTTGAGGGAGGTTTTGGGTATTCAATCTGTTGGTAAACTCTGTTTTTAACTTCTCTTTTATCTCACTGTGTATTATCATTTTCAAAAACATGTTTTGTGGTCATTGATGCCGATAAAGTGTTTTTCGCAAAACTGTGTTCGGCCTGATTCTGTCACTACATGTGTGATCAAAATTAGTTTCCAAACCGTACACAGGCTTTTCACTAAAATAGACCTTCCCCTCACGAACTCTCTGATACCGCGCCCCTTCAATTTGAAACGTTTTCTTTTTTTCATGTTAGGGGTAGTGGAAAGACCCAAACCCGGGCCCGGTTCCTAATGCGAGTCCCTTGATTTGCTGCTCTGTAGAGTGCTGTGGCCTATTGGAAACGTACTAGAAATTATAGTTCTTTCCAAATCCGTAGCCCAGTGAAGCGGTAGTATCTTCATCTTCACTTGTTGCCGGACAGTCGACAATAATGTGAACAGTAAAAACCAAAGTTTTATACGTACTTATTCTCCCTTGCCTAATTTCGATACTTCATCGGTTCTATGTATACCACTGATGTGATACCACGGTTAGGTGGGGTCCATTGTAATAGCTGTGGACTGTAAATGCAACACCTATTGCTGCAGAGGCTATCACCTTCCTTTGGTAACTCCGTCTCTCCGTCTCGTCTCTCTCTGTCTCGTCTCTCTGTCTCTCTCAAGACCAGAATGCTTTTTTAGGATATGCATTTAAAACTCTTTCCTGAAATTGGGTGATTACAGCAAGTATTGCCACTAACAGGGAAACATGAGCACATGATAGCCTTGCAACAGGAGTGCGAGAATTCATGTCCTGATGGTTGTGACGTAGATAAGTGGTATTATAATTAATTACCAATCATGACTGCCAGCACATACGCACAGTGACAGCAGTACACTGCACAATGAATTCGGTTACAACACTGTCACAAGTTGGAATGATACAATCTCACATCTGGTTTTCGCACGACGCGATTGTAAGTACGTGTATAAAAGATAATAATGTAGGAGAGAATTAACACTTTAAATTGTTGCGGTCAATCGAAACATTGAAATAATGATGTACCCGTTTGAAATAATGTACATGTTATAAAACAGTTTGTATTTTATAGTTATTCAGAATCTAGCACGTGGCTAAAGTTGTATCACGCCACATTGAAAGAAGTCTGGGAAAACTCACACGAGGCAGTCTGCACATATGATGTGAGTTGTACGGAGACGAAAACACTGTATAAGTGTATAAAACTGAAGTGCACAAGTCTGAAGTAATTATCGTTAAATGATGTAATTTCATAGAGCCATAACAGGCATGCTGTCTAAGTGGCATGAGGCCCAACACGCAACAGAACTGTTCGGTACGAGAACAAACTCGTCACTACCGTTCGCCGTGAGGAGACGCAGGCGTCCGGCTTTGGCGTCGCAACCGCCTCAGTAACCAATAACATTTGAGTGTGTCAAGCAACATGTTACAGAGAAAAAAACATATATTTTGGTTTGAACAAAATAGTAGGGTGTACCAACCTTACCATCATGTAACAGCATGTGCCTAGATTAACGATGCGTAATGAATTTAATATATTTCTTAAAAATAAAACTTTGGCTTGTATGAAAAATTGGTAAGTCTTCTAACCATTACATTATTTTGAGGGGGATATTAAAAGCTGTTGATGTAGGGTAATATAATTTATTTTAATTGCCATGTAAAAATGTTACTGACATTTGGAATATGAACACGCTGGTGCCTAAACTGGGCCCCCACATTACCTAAGGCGAGCCCCCAATTTTCGTCTTGTAAAATAAAAACAATTAAAGTTTATGGCATTCCTTATGCATTAGGAGGCTAATAAAAAGCAAGAGCCTACTCTGTAGCCTATCAGTTTGAGAGAAAAGAAGAAGAAAGAGGCACAGAGACACATTTCAGAATTTAAACCCTGAGAAGTCGAAAAGAGAGAAAAAGTCGAGATAATTCTGAAATTAAATAAAAAGCAAAAGGAAGATTCCACCTCCGGTGAGGAATCGTACGACATGCCCTCTGGCAGTTCCAAATTGGAGGTTCTAACTGGGATACCTTCCCTGCCAGGTTAAGAAGATGGAGGGTGCATGTTAGGCAGTGTAAAAATTTCCAAAAGCAGTAAGAAAACTATGGGTGATGTGCCTAATATGTTTACTCTGGGCTTATGTAGAATGTGCGGAGGCAGAAAACATGTTTATATATGATTTTTGTCGCACTTCAATATATACAATGTGCAAGACACAAGACGTGATATATAAGACGTCTTGTGGATAAGACTTGTATTCTTATAAACGTATTCTGAATTCAACCTATTTGTAGTTATTTCATTAATTTTTCCCATTTCTTAAAACGTTTGCGGGAGGGAGGCTCACATTAGGAACGCTTTTATAAAACTCCACAGAATTTGTTTACGAACAAACTATTTTATTCTTAAAATACTTGGCCAATAATTTTAAGTATAATGCAACACTTGTACAACTAAGGTATGCATTCCATATATTTTGATTTAAATTTGCAGAAAATTGCGTTCTAAAAGATTCGAAAAATAAATGGGGGCCCGGGTTTTGGTACTTTAGTATATAAGTATCATAAAGTGTCCATCTGTCTATCCGTCCGCTCATGGTTGTTCTCTTTCCGATCCACCAATGAAGACAAATGAGATTTATCTGACGCGTCTTGGGCTCCTGATGGAGAACTGACAGCTTTTTTCTGATCAGTGTAGAAAAGTCTTCAAAATATTACTAAAAACATGTTTTTTGAGATTTTTAGCATCTTGAAGCTTTCTGGTTGACTTGAGGCATCAGCAGAGGTGATCATAAGCTTATTCGATTCCTCTCGCCAAAACAAATCGTTTGGCGCTATTCTTAACCAGTTTCCTTCCGGGATATTCTGGAAGAATACTAATAAAACATGGGTTTTTGATGATTTTATTGTATGAAGTACTGCTGAGCAACATGTCATAGAATCACGAAAAAATACTTTGCCAGGAAAAAACATATGAGAGTTGTTAGATATACGAAGGAAATTATATTTGTTGAAAAATGACAAGTAAAATTTTACAGTTTCAGTGAATTTTATGAAGATATGTTATAAGGGTAATTAAATGGATATTAATTGATATCAAAAGGACACGGCAAACAGCACCGTTAGCAAGTATAAAATATATTTTTAGTATCAGATTTCAGTGTTACCACAAGTACATTAAAGAAATGCTTTACTAGTCTCTTTTCCGGTATTTACATGAATTGTTACGACTTAAGTCATCCGATTAACAATGTTTAAACCTAATTTTGTAATGAATAAAAAAATACAAGCATTTTAATCGATCATATTTAATGTATCTTTCTATGCCTGAACATGCATTGTAATATGTTTAAAATTTAGCCACGGAGTAGTGGGATAGTTATGTAATGTTGCGCGAAAAAAACGGCGAATTCTCGACTGAAAAACTCTTATTACGGAGCTCTGGTAACAAAAAAGTGAATAAATCCAGTTTCTAAAGGGTATAGCCGAATAAGGCGGTGAAAAGTGCCCCCAAATCAAATCGATAATCGAGATGCTCATAGGGAAGAAAATACAAAAGACGTAGATTCACAAAAAATTAGCCTCCTAGGGCAATCTGTTGCAGAGATACGAGAAACGTGTTTTGCATGTTTTTTTTCTCAGTATCTATTGCATGTATCAGGCTGAAAAGAATTGCAGAGACGGTGAAACATAGTTCAATTTGAAGGTATTTTTGTCAACGAATTTTGACGTCAAATTTGTATAAAAAGTAAATAAAATTTTGAAATTCATTTTCGAGGAGATAACGTTGGAGTACTGTCTGAATTTTTTCCCCTAAAATGTGTCTTATAACATTCTATAACAAATATTTTTTCATATTTTTGGTGGACGGTAGTAATACAAATTTAAACCATTTTTTTCAGTTTACAAATTTGAAATACGCCCCTAAATGTGATTGAAAAAAAACGGTTTTTAACTGATATTTACCGCCTCCAGGAGACATTGCCACCCCCATTGTACATGCTGGCGAAGAGGTTTGCGTACTCCAATGGAGTCGACAGTATTACGGGGGTAGCGGTGTCACAACGTCCCGTTAATCAGATACCTCATCCTAATTTCCAGGCTCCGCTGTATCCGTTTCCTACCCCTGCCCCGCCTGCAGCACTGTCGTTAGGATGGTATCCCTCTCTAATGTGGTATTATTTCCACTTACTTGTACCATATTACTGGTGTTTTTTTACTGTAAGGTCTCTCTTGGCCCCTTGTGGTATTTCGACCCCGATGATATTAGATTGCGAGGGCTAGGGTGTCTTTCATTTTATTTTCTTCTCCTTTTCTCATGTATTAAATTATTCTTTATTCTTCATCTCCATCTTCTTCTTCTTCTTCTTCTTCTTCTTCTTCTTCTCTCAAACATTACTTTCTTAATTTTCCTAACGGGGACAGACAAGGCTCTGAGGCGAGAGGGCAGACGGCTTGTCTAGGGGAAAGTAACCTCGAAAATAAATCTCTGGTCCTCCAGGTTGGGGGTTCGGGCGTACGGCCAGCCCCCCTACATCTGTAAAAAAGAATACAAACCTGTAACTATACAACTATACTGTACAATATCCCTGTAATGAAGCAGGATTGTCCCGGAAACGACCTGGCAAACGAAAATGGTATATGAGTATACGCACATGGAATGTACAGGGTCTCAATACGAAAAGAATAAAAGTATTTGAAGAAATCAAAAAGATGGGAATAGAAATTGATGTGTTGTCAAAAACAAAGAAAAAGGACAGGGAGTAGAAGAAATAAAAGACTACATCCACATATATAGTACTGTCACCAAAGAATTTAGAGCTAAGAAAGGAATTTCCATTGCTATGGTAAAGCGTAATATAAGCGTAACATTAAGAGTTGGTCATGTGTAAGTGAGAATATTTTAAAAATTGATTTTAAAATTAAAGGTATTGAGATGGTTGTTGCTCCAAACGACAATGCTACTGAATTGGAGAAAGATAGTGTTTTTAATCAACTGACGACGGTCTTGGATGGGATACCAAACTGAAAGGACATATTTTTAGTGGGAGATTTTAACAGTAGAATAGGAAGGCTTGCGCAAGACGAAGTTGTAGGAAGATACGGAGAAGTCTTCTAGTTCTTCTTCTTCTTCCTTGACAAGGTTTGAGATCCAATGGCCCGTTCCGAGACTCAGAACTGCTCTGACCACCTCATTCTAGGCCTACCCACATCTCTGTAGCCCTTAGGTTTATATGACAGAGCTAACATTGGTAGTCTATTTGGCTCCATCCTGTTTACATGCAGGAAACATTTCTGTTAGTATTTTTAATTTCATTTACTACACTGTCAATATTTAACCTTGACCTTATATCTTCGTTTGGAACTCTGACCCTCAAGGTTAGACCCAGTAGGGCTCTTACGAAATTCATGTGGGAATTTCATTTGGGATTGTGAATCTTCTTTTGTTGTTTTTCTTCAGTGTCCACGTTTC
The DNA here is from genome assembly GCA_011170035.1 of Teleogryllus occipitalis. Lineage (NCBI taxonomy): Eukaryota > Metazoa > Arthropoda > Insecta > Orthoptera > Gryllidae > Teleogryllus > Teleogryllus occipitalis. The sequence continues at coordinate 140,648 of BLKR01002243.1, forward strand.
ACCTGTGAAGCGTAGTGTGGGTTGAGATATAACATTGTGAAATCTTATTAGGGTGCTATTCAACATATTATTTTTAAAATGCCTCTTCATATAGCCATTCAACTTGTTGTATTTGCTTACATTCTCATGTATTTCAGGGTTTATGTCTTTTGATATTTTGCAGCCAAAGTAAGTGAAGTTGGAAACTTGTTCAATAATTTGTTTGTTGATAACAATTTTTATTCTTCTCAAATAGTTGCCTTGCTATGCCATAGCCTTAGTTTTCTGACTAGATATCCTTAAATTATAACTCTGTAGCACTCAGTTAAGACATGTTATATTTCTTTGGATATCGTTTTCCGAGGTAGCCAAAAGAAAATGATCATCTGCTTAAGTCAGATGTGCGATTTGTTTATAGGTATACCTTTGGATTTGTGGTAATCCATAGATCCATAATTTTGTTCATATATATGCTGAAGAGGATTGGGGACAAATCACACCCTTGTCTCAATCCTTGGTTGACTTTTAGAGGTTCCTTTATTTTTCAATCATTTACATTAATACAAATTTCGATATTCTGGTACACGCTTTAAATGTTTTTTTTATTGTTTAAATTTTATCAAGTTTCGTGGAATGTCATAGCTCTCTAAAATACACCATAATTTTGATCTTTCCACACTGTCATAAGCTTCACAATAATCCAGGAACAGCATGTATGCTTTTAATGGCATTTATCAAGTTTCCTGGAATGTCATAGCTCTCTAAAATACACCATAATTTTGATCTTTCCACACTGTCATAAACTTTGCAATAATCCAGGAGAATGTTCTCCATCTCCTTGTTAAGTTTGTATTTCAATATTGTGGTATACAATTTTGAAGCTGTAGTCAATAAGGAGATCCCACGATAATTATCACAGTCTTCACAGGCTTTGTTCCATTCTGCAGGTACTTTGCTTTCAGTCCAAAGACTGTTAAATAATTTTAATAAGAACCTTTTCATCTGATCTCCTGCATATTTCCATAATTACATTGGCACATCATCCAGTCCAGCGGATTTCCTATTTTTGCTTTTCTGTACAGCTAATTCTAACTCATCCATTGTTATCTCTTCATTATTTGACATTTTCTTTGTTTCCACTTGCCCGACACTGTCTGAGAATAAAAGTTTCCTATATCATTCAATCCATTTTTGCTCTGAAATAAAACATACTCGTGCATTATCTCTTTCGTTTTTGGGCGTATTTTTGAAAAAATGGAGAAGTGATAAATGAAAATGGCGAAAGTCTAGTAGAAGTACGTGTCCAGTACAGTTTTAAAATATGGAATGTTTTTAAGCACAAAGACATTCACAAATTCACTTGGTCTAGAGAAACTAGTAAAACCATAATAGATTACGTTATCGACAAACGCAACAACAAAATTATGGTGGAAGATGATCGAGTCTATAGAGGAGGCGAGTGAAAATCAGACCATTATTTAATGAAATCAAGATTGTATGTTTCCTATGAAAACAAGACACAGCAATCGGAAATTCATGTAGCATCCAGTACCATAGAAAAAAAAAGAATACAAAATGCGTTTGCTTGAAGATCCATCTATATCCTTCCTATACAAGCTCAGATTAAGTAAGAAATTGTTAGAAGTGAACCACTCAATTACTCACTCTTCGATGGAATTGTAGATGCCGTACATCAAGCAGCTTATGAGAGCTTCGGAGAAATAGAATATAGTGGTAGAAAAGGAATAGGTGACTCATGGTGGAATAATTCTTTGGCAGGAAAAGTGAGAGACAAGAAAACTGCTTATAATACACGGTTAAGCACCCAAGATATTGAAGACACAAAAGAGGTATCGTCAAATTGGTGGAGAAGTTAAACAGGAAGTAAAAAAAAGCTAAAATTAAAGCATGGGAAAGAGTATGTGAAGATGTAGAACAGAGTATAGGTAATACCAGATCAAAGAACACATGGAAAATAATAAAGAACCTCAGACAAAATGAAAAGCAAAATTCAGCACTACAACCTATAAGTATAGATCAATTTAAAATATATTATGAAGAACTTTTGAAAGAAAATAGGTCCGCATTTCCGTAGCACGTATAACATAGAGCTCGAGGAACCGTATAAAATGGAATATACTACAGTGAGAGAGACTGGAAAAACAATACAGAGATTTAAAAATGGAAAAGCACTCGGAACAGGATTGGTAAATATTGAATTGCTGAAGCATGGCCCCAGTTTATTGGATCTTCTTACCCGACTATACAATAGATGTTTAATGGGAAAAGAATTACCAAAGGACTTCGGAAAAGGATATATCTCTAACATCTACAAGAAAGGTGATAGGAAACAGTGTGCCAACTATAGAGGTATGACTGTCCTTAGCAGAATTGGCCGAGTGTATGGCAAAATATTAAAAATCCGACTGCAAAGAGACCTATTTGATGTCGAGGAACAGAGCGGCTTCCGAGCGGGGCATTCATGTATTGATAACATCTTTCGTATTAGACAGGTAACCGATAAACGTCTCGTCCATAACTTGGAGACGCAACTTGTGTTTATAGATCTGCGTAAGACCTACGACACTGTTCCATTATGCAGGCTCTGGATGGCAATGGAGAAACAAAATGTAAATACACAATTGATTCGAGCCGTTAAAGATTTGTACAGTGATAATACGAGCCAAATAAAAGTAGGGAGAAACGTTTCAGCACCATTTTCAGTAAATAAAGGTTTACGACAGGGGTGCTGTGTAGCCCCGACTTTGTTTAAAATATATTTGAATGAAGACCTGAGAATATTCTCAATACAGGAATAGAAGCCCTGAGAATATTCAAATACAGGAAGGAATTCAGGAGGAAGAAATATAATAATATGGATATTAAAATTGGTCACTCTATGTTATTCTCTCTATACTTCGCAAATGATCAGTTGGTGTTCGCTGAAGATGAAGACGATGCTCTATATATGCTCCAGAAATTACATGAAGAGTACTCGGAATGGGGTTTAGAAATTAACCTTAACAAGACTGAGTACATGGTTGTAGGAGGAAGTGCTAAAGGTCTGAAACTGGATGATGGTTTGAAAGTAAAACCCTGTCAAAAATTCACATACCTAGGTACAAGAAATAAATGCAAATGTAGGCAGTTCTCAATATATTAGAAACAGAATTACAAAAGACAGAGGGGCTATAAGACAATTACATCCACTGATATGGAAAAATAAATTAAGTAAGAGTGTAAAGAGAAAATTGTATAAGACTGTTGTAGAGAATATCTCCTCTACGGGTCTGAGGTATGGGAAGTAACAAAAAAAGAGCAAATTTTTAATTAACAGCAATGGAAATGGACTTCTGGTGACGAAGTTGTGAACTAACTTTAATGGATAAAATTAAGATCGAAGAAATTAAACGTAAAGCAGAAGTAAGTTTGATATAACTGACACCATAGAAGTGAAAAGACTAAAATGATGTAGACACATGCAAAGAAAGAACGAAGAACGCTGGCCCAAAATATTGTGGAAATGGCAACCAGGTACCCATCGAAGAAGAGGAAGACATAGACTTACATGGGGAGGAGTAGAAGAGGCAATGATGAAAAGAAGATTGAGTAATGAAGACTGCACCTATAGAGAGATATGGAGGCTTGGATGCGAGAGACACCCTAGGGTGTAATATAACTCGCCACACGACTGATATTTAAACACAGATTTAACCACGACATATGAACTCGAAATTGTATAGGTGGATGGTGTATCAAACTCAATCGGAATATCCTTGGTGGAAAGCATGGTGGAAAGAGATGGGTGGCTTCTTGCGAATCCGATTTCAGCCAATGAACTTCAGGTACAAGTGTGCGTCATCATATTAGCGAGAATTTTTAACTGCCACAATTATCACAGTTACAATCATTGAAACAGAAGCAGAAACATCGTTGTGTTATTTTTGATCGGTCACCGTTGAAAATTGTCCATTTATGCCACTTAAAAAATATTTCTCAACCCTTATTGCACTCAGGACAAATCTTGCACACATGAAACATGGCGACCAACATCTGGTCTCGCTTTTCAAACGAAGTTGTTACATGGTTCGGGACGGAAACTGGTGCTGTGCGGAATGAGTAAAAATCGGTGCACCGGAGAAGCCCACCCATCTCTTTCCACCACGGGAATACCGGGAGGGAAATGATATTGTCAACGTGTGAATGGAAGTGGCACCCTCGGATGCTGCTCCCACATAGCTGCGATGATTTAAAATCAGAAAACAATTTTCATTTTAATACATCCATTTTCAAAAATTCCCCGCCCCGGCCCCACCCCCGACCCCACTTCCGGCTCCGCCCCCGCCTGGCCCGGCCCGCCCCTTTCCACCCGACTACCCTCCACTCCATTTCAACCCTCCCTGCACCGCCAACTCCTGCCAAGCCTAGATCCCACCACCATGCTCCGTCCCGTCCCGCCCTGCCATTGCACGCGCACGTCTTTCCCTGCTCCGGCTTGGAAGCTGGGCACACCCCTCGGTGCCGACACCGCACCCGCATCTGTTCTTCGCAGCCGCTGTAATGTCCGATGCAGCCTCTCCCTACCACGCTCCATCTCTTGCTCCCTCCTCGCTGTTTCCCGCCTTGCTTTAATCCTAGGGTCGAACCCTTCCACCCTCCATTGCTGTCCCCTTTCATTCTGCACGTCAGATATTTTTTTCCCTTTTTCATCATTAGCGGGAAAATGTGCTGACAAAGACACTCTGCTGGCGGCGAGGGAGGTGGCGGCGGAGAAGTGGGCGTGGATGGTGATCGATTCGCAGTATCGATTCCTTGAAGCAATCGATGGCTTCGCAGGAAAAAAGCGGGACGAAACGTGTGAGCTTCGGAAGGGACGACGGAGTATGTGTATTAGTTCCATCAAGGGAGGAGATTGCTAGAGGGGGGAGGGCTTGCCGGATTCGATAGAGCGTTGCTCTACACAAGCAAGATGAACAATGAAGACCGTCTTGAAGTTCTCACTCCTTTATATACTGCTTCCAGAAGGACATAATCGGCATGTTTGCTAATGTGTGTTTGTTGTGGTATTACCTCTTATGTATTGAAGAGGAAGGGCCTTTGAGCTCGAACAATAAGGCTCTTTCAGGATAGGCGATAGAAATTTACAAAATTTAGCGAGTCGGCCTAATGGTTAAGAAATATTCATGGAATTGCATTGTCGTTGGTGAAATGAATGTAACTAGTGAACTGAGATTTAGGAAATCTGCATAGTTAAAATAAAGCTAAATACAGAATCCCTTTGGTATTAAAATTCATATTATTAATCACATAATTTTACAAAATCTTATTTTTAATACTAAGAAATAAAGATATAAAACATAGAAATAATAATACATATTAATGCTTGTGACATATATTTAATCTATTGAAATTACATTACCTTATGGGCTTTGTGGAAGTGCATACCTACTAAGGTAAACGAGGCAAGACAGAATCAATTTAAAATCGTGGTAAATATTAGTAAAATGAGGATTATATCTGAAAAGATTGGATCGAATGTTATGTCAAACGCATAAGACAAGGAGCTGATAACGTCTTGGGAGTGGAACCCTTTAACATTGTGCGTATTGCAGCTTGAATAGAAGATAATAGGGTTCGAGTTACGAGATGGCTGATTTTCGACTCTAGCTTCATAACTAAGTCGAATTAAACCACTGTCTGGAGGAGAATTCTAGTGGATGACAGCTCTGATTCATAGTTTTTCAAGATCCCTCAGATCTACACTGGGTGAATGCCGAAGAAGGTCTTTAACAAACGGACCCTGGACTTGTACCATCTTTCTTTCCACATCCTTATCCCCTTCTTCCCCTTCCTTATACTCTTACTCTTACTGTACTGTACTTGATCTTTTGTACCACAACATTCTGAAGTCCAATCGGGAGCCTAGAGCTTGTCCCGGCTTGATCGGTGCCCCGCTAGGGGCGATATCTGGAGGGAAAACCCTCGCAAGTTGACGAGGAGGTTGGCGCCGGATCTCATGTTCCAGCGGGGGAAGGAAAACCGCCATCTCCTGGGATATAACTGCCCTTATGGGACCCATGACTACAGTAACTGACGCGCGTGGAAACACTAAATAGTCAAACGGAGAAGATGAAGGCGGACTTAGTGTCAATAGAATTATAAATGTATTCAAATGACCGTGGATGTGGAGGAGTCAGAAGGGTGTTCCACATCGTCCCACTTTACCTTACCCGTAACTAATCCTGTTATTCGTACTTGACCTACATTCATATCCTAGAACTTACTTCGCACGATTCACATTGGTGTATCGTGTGATCCCTATTTACCAGTGCGGTATTGCTTCTACGTACTCGTGACACACTTTCTCGATACTCTCTTGTTTGTTTTGACGGAGTAGACAAGGGGGAGAGTGCTCGGGCAGGCGTCTCTATATTAGTAAAGAAGAAGTGAAAAATGGGATTCAAAATTGGGAAGCTACAAATGAAAGATTTATAAGAATAAATATTAAAATCTTCCTTGTGTAATTACCCTTGTAATTATTGGAAGTATATGTCCCTGCAGATTCCTTCCTTGTTATGAAGAAGGGAAAATTTTTTGAAGACTTCATAGATGTGATTGATAGTGTTTTCACAATGAACCAACTTCTAATCATGGGGATCTCAATGGGCCCATTGAAAATAAAGAAAAAGATGGTGTAATGGGCAAAATAGGAGAGTCTGTAAAAAAAGATAATGGGAAGCATTTAATAGAAATCTGTAAAGGGAAGAACTGTTCCATTATGAATTCCCATTTCTGCCACAAAGATATTCATATTTTAATTTCATTGGGATAATTTTCTTGGGAACAGAGGAGGAAAAGAAAAGAATCTAAATAGTACAGTTAAGTGATAGAAAATAAGAGAAAGTTTTGATGTAGTTTGAATATTTGATTCCTATATGTTTTTGGGGTCGCAGAACACGAATATCTGCCAACAAAAATTGCCAACAAAAATTTTGCCCGGAAACACCTTTTTTCAGCAAAAAGTAGGTAAACATCACTCCTTTTTCAGTGTTTTTTCAAAATAATCCAAAAGCCATCCATTTTTCGTAATTGTTCTATGTGAAATAAAAGAAGATAAAATTTTCTACATTTAATCTCATTAAGATTTTTTCTCTAATAACGGTTTAACTGTGGCAGCACGCGATAATTGGTGTTATAAGCGAAACACATGAAAAAGCGTGAATTATCCCACTTTATCTCAATATAACTAAAAATATCAATTTTTCGTAAATATTAACCTGGTATGAAATGAAAGAGGATAAAATTGTCTACATTTTGGGTGTCTAAAGTTTTCTTCTAGGATCAATGGTATCGCCGTTAGTGTGTAAAATATGCCTAAATGCTCCTGTGAAAACGGCATTCCACTTAACCTCTCTCACGCACTAACTCCTATACCTAATTTACATCCAATGAAGTTCTATACAAATAAATACGACGCCTTGTGAATCAGTTTACGTTTTATTTTAAAAAGTAGTTAATTAATAACGTGAAAAAAGAGAATTAACATTTTGGAAAACAATTGTGCCTTCAGCGACGAGTAGGTTTTGAAGGCCCTGGTTTTTATATAAATGGCATTAGCGTTTTTTACTGGATGACTTATAAATTTTTTGAAAAAATATAAAAAAGTTTTAGATTTTACGCATTTTTGGCTTTAGTGTTTCCAGGCAAAGCTCTTGTTGATAAACCTGAACGCTCTCTTTAAAACATTCAAACTAATAGAGTTCAAGTTCAATACGTCATCAATGACGGGTTTTTATCTCATACAAGACACAAGAGTCGATCCGTGACAACTATGTTGAATGTGTGTCAATATATCAATCACGAGCAAATCTACTTAGATGTTTTTACGGCTATCCTACTAAGCGAAGAAAAACGCCTAAAAGAAATTGCGTTCTTAATGTTAGACGACACATTGATTCGTAGGGCGTTTTAAGAAAATTTTCTTGCTAACACGGATAATAAAAAAAAACGTTAATAAAATTTTTTATCACAAAACTTATAAATGCAGAAATGACATGCAAACAACCGAAGGAAGAGGCAGACACTCCAATAATGAACACATCTTTGTCCTTACATCCAAAAAATAATCGTGATTAAAGTTGGTGTGGATGTAGTAGATCTGTTGGTAATATTGAGAGCTCTCTGCAAACATGCAAAACAAGTTGAAAACACAGGAGAAAGACAAAGTTTCTTTAGCCACATTTTCCCGTTTGCTGTTATACAATAAGTGAAACAATTATCGATAACTTCGTTTCCTCACAAGCAATGTGTTGCAAAATCTCGGCATTGGCCAAGCATGGAATAATGAGTTTCAGGCAGATCAAGAACACTAATCTTGCCGATTATAAAATTAATCGAATTCTTCAACGCAACAATTGAGATGGTTGCTGATGGCGGTGAACTTTTTCAGGTTTCACTTTTCGGCTCCAGTGCACTCACTAACTTCAGGTACAAGGAAAAATTGCTGCACTACCATCATCCGCAGCTGCAACACAGCTACACTTTTCAAGAGTTTATTTTCAGGTTCAGCAACAGCTAGAAAAAATTCCAGAATAGTGTAGCGGGAAAAGTACGAAAAATGGCCTTGGGCCTTTGTCCCAGAGTCCAGAGTCCAAAGTCCAGAAGAGAAGTCCCTTAATCTTGCTTGTCGTCACTTACTACACTTGCACTAGATATCACTATACTTCGCCTTATGCCGGGATTTTCCAACTCCCTCCAGCTCCCGGAGAGGGCTCATTTATACCCCTCAGGGCTGAAGCTTCGCCGGCGAGCTCGACCGTACGGCCAATGGCGTGTTGCAGCCCCGCCCTCTCCTGGCCTCCGGTCGTGAATGACGTTCCGCCGGCTCCTGCGCGGGTTGGCTTCTGCGCCCAACTGCGTCGTGTACAGCGCAAAACGCACCGTCCTGTTGCTCCGCCTGGGTCGCAATCAGGGATGATGCGATCAGGCCTGATGCCTCGCGGCTGGCTGTCCCCTCGACAACGGTTGCTGGAGGCTCTGCTGGTTCCGCAGCTGGGAGGACTGGCGGCTGGCTCCTGTGGGCTCTATATAGTATCTCTCATTACTTTTCGTCTGTACTCTTTGAGGGAGATCCGCGCGCAGGGAATTTACTTTGAGGTAACCCGGGGTCTGATCTGCCCCTGATGGCGTGAGATTATCCTACATTCCGTCCTAATTACATGTCATGCTTCCTTGGACTTCCTGAATGATCCCTGGCACCCAGGCTGGGGCTTTTTTGAATGAAAAACAGTAAACTTTGTCACCTACCTCATACTTAGGCTGTGTTCCCTACGGCCTGAAGGCCTCAACTGGTCTCAGAAGGATCAACAGCGTACGTGGCTGCCTACCGTGGACGACCTCCCGGGCGTCTGCCTTCTCTGCCCTGTAGTGCGCGGAACGTGGCCAGTACTCGCAGTAGCGCTCGGGACCTGGGTGTTCCGACCGCGCTCGCCTTGCTCATGGCCGTCTTGAAGGTCCTGACGAATCTCTCCGCCTCGCCATTGGACTGCGGGGGGTGAACTGGCGTGCAGAAATGTTGGATGCCGTTGCTACCACAGAACCGATTTGAACTCCTGCGACGAAACGCAGTTTCGTTATCTCAACTTAATTCACTGCAGACCTTCCGTTACAAAAATCTTTCTAATATATTGATGACGTGGATGCTGCTGCAGACGTGGTCAATGCTCGCATTGACGAGGAGCTGTCATTTCACCACATATGGGTAATTTTACTTGCGTTCACCACTATTACTACATCGCGTTCCAGAACGGCCCAGCGAAGTCCACATGCATCCGCTTCCGGTTCTCTGGGCTCGAACAGGGACACAAAGTTCTTGCTAGACGCGCCTTTAGTTAGTTTGGCAAACGCCTGTACCTTCTGAGCATTGGGTAATGCTGCCATTCATCTCCTCCTAAAAACAGAAGCGGCGCGCATGCTGTGTGGTCCTAACGATCATCCCCGTATCCTTCGAGCAGTGAGCTTGAGCACCGCGCTCTCTAGGAGATGACTACTCTGGTGAATTTTTCTCCTGCCAACAATAATACCCCCTGCCTTGCATGTCAGCCTGTCCCTTTTTGCTCAACCAAATTGCGTTACTCCTGAGAAACCTTATGTCATCTCTTCCTAATGCCTGCATTGTCCTGAGTTCGAGGTCCCCATCCGTCTCTCCACAATCCTACGCGCCTGCAGCGGGAACTCTAATAACCTTCAAGTCTTTCTCTGCATCGATCTGTAGACGTTCCTCCTCCTCTTCCTGAAGTCCATGTCTGGTCCCCGGTAACCTGACAACGCGTCAATGCGTCAGCGTTTGTGCTGCAAAGGTCCTTGAAAGGATCTGGTAGTTGTAATCAGTCAAGAATAATGCCCTCTCCACAACTTTGCGGTACCTTCTGGGATTCTCTTTCCCGGTGAAAAAGCTGTAACTGGCGTTTGTGGTCCGTAATGTGGAATTTACGCCATAGAGGTAATCGTTAAATTTTCATTACCGCGAAAATTATCTCCAGTGCTTGGGAATAATTACTCTGGTGATTATTCAGGGATTTAGAAGCACCATTGGTCTTTTACTTCATCCTTATCCTTTTGTGACAGCACTGCTCCTAAACCATAGTTCGGGGCGTCTGCGTACATGATCGTGATTTTCTTGGCAAAACATTGTTTGGTAGTCTGTACTCAATGCTTTTTTCAGATGGCGCTGCAGTCTCTCTGACCAGAAGAATCTGACCCTCTTTTCAACAACCCACTTAAGAGAGCTGCTATTGAGAATTTTTGATGAACTTGTTGCAGTAGCTTATCTTCCCTCAGTAATGCTTTTCAGAGTTGCATGCTTCAAGATCCGGATGGTGGCAGCTGTAAATGGTTTCCAATGCTGGCTGGTGGGTGCTAAGCCGGTGCTGTTCACACCCTTCCTCAAACACCCGGTCTTTAAAGAATTCTGCACTTCTTTGTTCACTTTTAATCCATTTTCCTGGAGCACTCCCTGAATAAATTTTTGAGATTCCTCTAGCGTTCCTCTTCCACCACACTGGTGGCGACTATGATGTTCAAGTATCAGAGCAGCCCTTCTTTAAATCCACCGTTAGTTGCTCAAACGGCGCTGGGCAAGCGGTGAGGCGGCAGAATTAATGCCGAACGGCAATTTGTTATGTACCCAAAGAGGCCCAATGGTGTGCTTATAACCAAAATCCCTTTGGTGTCTTGGTCCAGTGGCAAGCTGCATGTAAAACGTCGTGCAGATCGATTTGAGAACCGCTGCCCCATCTTGACAATTTGTGGAATAGACTTCGGCTTAGGGATGAGGCATTGCTCTTACCCACTGTTGGTTCGACTTCGTGCTCTGCACTCGCTCGCACAACCTGATTGCCCCATTTGATTTTTACCACTACTAGCTAGGCCCACTGGCGTGTAGACACCGGAGTGAGTATCACGCCATATTTTGCAGCTCGCCCGAGCCTCTTCCTGAACTGCACTAACGGCTTATGGTCCGTGAATAATGTGAAATCCTTCGACCCATAAATGTACTCATGAAATTTCTTAACTCCAAAAATTACCGATAAAGCCTCCTTTCCTCATCTGTGAGTAATTTCTTGGTGCTTGTTTAAAGATTTGGACGCGAAAGCAATGGAGCGCTGTACACCTGCTTCATCTTTTTGCGACAATACCGCTCCCAGCCCATAATCTGACGCGTCAGTCGCGATCGTAGTCACCCTACCAGGGATGTAGTGGTTGAGCTGTGTCGCTTTGACGATCGCTTTCTTTAGCTTACTAAGTGCCACTTCGCACTCTGGCGACCACACGAATTTCACTCCTTTTTTAAAGCATTCAAAGGGGCTGCAATTGAAGAAAACTTTAATAAACTTGTTGTAATAGTCGATTATCCCTTCCAAGGCTTGAAGCTCCTTCACATTCTTGGGTGCCCGAAGGTTTTTTATGGCTTCCATGTGGTGCTGCGTTGGCCTAATACCGGATTCTGTTACTTCATGGCCTAGGAATGTTACTTGCTGTTTGAAGAATTCACACTTTTTAAAATTTACTCTGAAACCCCACTCGGACAAAAGCCCTAACAAATCCTTTAATTTTTTTATATGCTCTTCACTGCTTTTGCTCGTCACGATAATATGCCCGTTCACCTGTGACGTAATCTGTTCTAGAACCCTCTGGAAGATAGCAGCTGCTGAAGCAATTCCGAAAGGCAACCTATTATATCTAAATAGCCCCAAAGGAGTGTTAACCACTAATATTTCTTTTGCTTCCTCGTCGAGGGGAATTTGCAAGTATTTTTAATAATAATAAGCAATTTTTAAGTCTATTTTCGTGAATTTCTGCCCGCCTGCCAATTTGAAAAATAAGTCTTCCGGCTTGGGAATCGGATACTGTTCAATTTCTAGTTGCTCGTTCACCGTGCATTTAAAGTCGCCACATAGACGCACATCCCCACTGCTCTTTGACACCACCACTAAAGGCGTAGCCCAACTGCTTGTTGTCACTTTTGTAATTATTTCTTGCTCCTCTAACCTTTTCAATTCCGCTTCTACTTTTCCTTTAATGGCCCACGGCACCGGCCGTGCCTTAAAAAATCTAGGCTTGAAATTTTCTTTTAACTTAAGCTCTGCCTCCACTTTTTTGCATTTACCCAATCCCGGCTGAAACAGCTCAGAAAATTCATCCTTTAGCTCATCGACCAACGTCGACACTTTTTCCTGTTGCAGGGTGAACACACTATCCACCACTCCTAAGCCAACTTTCTCAGAACTTTCTAAACCCAGAATGTTCATTACATCATACCTGTCCACCACAATTACTTCCAAAACTGCTTTTCTGTTCTTATACACTGCTGGAATTTTCACTTTTCCTACAACTTTAATCGGGTCTTTTCCAAATCCGAAAACAGGTTTTCCTACTCTTTTCACTTGGGGACTACCTATTTTTTTGTATGTGTCCAGATTTATCAAAGTAACCGTCGCGCCCCAGTCCACCAAAAATTTCACTTTATTTTTTCCCCAACTCTAAATCTAGGAGAAGCCTATTTTGTCCCTTACTATTTAGAACTTAGTTCACTGTGTTAATCTCCATTTCTTCTTCTGCCAACCTCCTTCTTTCCCACCTTTCTAACTTAACCTGTCAACAAACTTCCTTAATGTGGCTCATTTTACCACACTTTAAGCACTGTGCTTGCCTAAACCTGCCCTGCTACCTCTGGTGTGACTTCACACAGTCTTTACACGACTTCCTTGGCTTGTTATTGGCACTGTAATTGCTGCCACTATCAATGCTACTACCCGAACTGACACGCTTATCTAATTGCCGCTGATAACGCGGTGCCCTTCTGACGTCACCCGACTCGCTTGAGCTGGAAGTGTCCACCGATCGATGGCGCCGCGGCCGGCTTCTTATCTTGCGCTCCAAGGTTTCACCTGCGCTGTTATCGCGACGGCGTTCTCTCCCGGAGTCCGCTTGCAAAATCTGATTATCGACCGCGATCTGTCTTGCCGCTTGTGCCGTAACTTCGAACGTTGTAGCTAACCTGCGCACTTCCTGTTGCGACGGGTCACTACTATTAAGCGCTTGCATTCTGATGCCGTCTTCAGGTGGATGTAAAATCGCCACATCTCTAATTAAAGTTTCTACATAGGATTGCTTACACGACTCAGATTGACACTTAAACTCGCAGTTTTTAGCTAGTCCGTTCAGTTCCGTTATCCATTCGGCATGTGTATCTTTCTTTCTCTTTTTTTCTGCACTGAAAGAACGCATACCTGGTCGCGACCACATGTGGTTTCCTCTCATAATGCTTGTCTAACATTTTTAATCTCCGACCACTTAAGCTTATTTACTTCTTGCCCGGTACATAACTTTTTTAACAGCGCACAACTATCACTACCACCATAAATAGGAAACGCTGCCCTTTAACTTTCCTCACTGTCGACCCCACAAAAAATCCAATGCTGCACCAGTCTTTCAGCATAATCACTGCAATTCTCTGACTGTGATTTAAATGGGTCGAAAGGCGCAGGCTGTTGCTAGTCTTTGCTGTCACTCACCGCCTTCAGCGTTTCTAATTGTGCTAAATGTTGTTTAGCTTGCATATCTAACATTTGCTGCATAAACTGTTGTTGCTGCTGTTGAATAAACTGCAGCACCTGCGCCAACTCCGATTGAGCTGGTGTGCTCGCCATCTTCTGCTTGTAGAAAATACCAGACTGTTGCACTCACTTTACTACTTTGCCGCCTGTTGCTACCGGACGACGACACGTGACCAACTTTGCCCAAAAGTTTATCCTCGTCGCCAATTGTTATGTTCAGAATAATTGCACGCTTTTCACAAACACAGATTTATTACAATGAACCACAGAAAGTACATTGGTCACAATTCCAGAATCCAAAAGAGTATACCATGTCACAAGCCAAAATCAAAAACCAAAAGTCCGGGAAATGTACCAAAAAACTAGCTATGTCAAACCAAGAATGACACCAGAATGAACCAAAATTACTGCCGGGCCTACACTCACTTTTACACGGTACAATCTCCTCACTCAAGTTTACTCAATACACGGTTACTAGTGTTCTGTCTCTCTGGCTGGCGGCGCCCGCTTTTAAAGCGGGCGGCGCCGCAGACTCGCTGCACCGCTCCTGGCTCTCTGGCCAGCCTTCCTTCTAAGCTCGGGCGGCGCCTTTTCCGCATCGCCGCCTCTGCCGACTTCCTCGGTCGCCGCTGGGCGCTGCCACCTTGGCGCGCTCTTCAAACGTGGTTATACAGCCGCAACACACATGACCAGACATAAGTGTGTAGAAGACAGAAACCAGTCGAGAAAACTAGTACACAATATCACAAACAAAAGGAAAAAGGCAGTTTGAGTCCGAGAGAGCAATGAACAAATATGCTGGAATCCTCTTGCTGTGTATATCTAGATAGGCTAAGGAGGGATGGCTTGCGATATATGTTCTTGTACTATTTCTCTGCGCGTCCACACGCCGCGAAGAATTGTGACTTGCAGATAAAAAGAGAGATTCTCACAACCGCTGCTTGGCCGGGACTGGAGCCGACAAATAGATATCATCGCACTGAATGTTTGATACCTGCAGTCCTTCATGTGTTCATTCTGCCATTACTAGGGAAGAACTCGCCGAATACTCGGCGCGTCCTCTCTCAGTTTCGGATAGCAAGAAAAGCGAAGGCTTAATGCTCAAATAATGCAAATCAAACATCAATCAAAATCAAAACAATTCTCAAAAACCTGGTTTAGTAACCTCGAACAAGTTCGTGGAAGATAATTTGTTTTGACAGTGGCCGTGGTTGTTAATTTATAATTAAGATTTAGACAAAATGGCAGAAGATAGGAAAAAGAATAACAGCGAAACTAGCGCTCAGGGTCATCTCAAGGAGTCACAACTTCCTCAAATGGGTACAGGAAGGTGGGCGAGAGGCCTTACACCTAGAGTGCTTGCGTTGGCCGCCTCTCCGGGTACGGGAGGACATATGTAGGAAATGCCAGAAAAATGGGATCATCTCTTGGGCCGAAAATAGTCTACTGGATGAGGATGTTACAATCAGCGTTCCCTTTATTCGAACACATGAACTGACAGTGGTATAATGCAATATTATTTCATATTATAACTCCTCTAAAATTGTGATTATCGATTCTATTCATTCACAAACAACTCATCAAGCTTAAAACATCGATAATAAACATCGGGTTTCATAAATATTTCATTTTTTTACGAAATATGTTCATGTGACTATACAAAATCTCTGTTTTGAAAATATCAACATCAATGTTGCATCTCTATTCTCGACACCTAGATGAGGATCGCCGATTTAATACTTTTGCATTCTGACTCACATTCCCTAATAGGAGGTTTATCAGTGAGACTTGTAAACCACGTTTTACTAGTATAACTATATCTATATCTATCTATCCATATCTATACTAATATATAAAGACAGAAGTGCGTTGTCTTACAACGCGGTAATCTTTGAATCTACTGTACCAATGCCGATGAAACTTTCGTGCTAACTTCCTTTAAGGGCTGGAGTACTATAGGTCATGATTTACAACCATAAACCGTAATATATTTGCATAATAATTACTTTTCTCGACATTTTTGGCATAGCTTTACATCACAGATTCAAGAGTGTATCAATGCCAATAGTTTAGCTGTGCGCCACCAGAGGATGGCGTCTGAGATCTACTATTGGTTTCATCAATGTCCAGAATTATTACGAGATTCATTGGAGTTTGAATAAGGTTATGTAATGTACCTGTATGAACGGTGGTGATTTGTTAGTTTTGAACAGTGGTGGAATATTTGGAAGAAATCGGCAACTAAAGTGGTAAAGATGACAAGGTACATGCATTATAATTAATCCGTGATATGTACAAAGTGGCTAGAAAACATTGGAGTTTGAATTTGTACAGAAATTCAGGTAGGTTGAGACAGTGCAATGTACAATAATATATGGTTGATCCCGAGTTCAGGGTGGCACAGTTCCTTTGGTTCCTTTAATGATTCATTATTTCTCGCGATTCCTATGTTTATAGTTGCGCGGTTCACTATAACAACTGAATTATTTATGTTCAATGTTAAATGAGAAGAAGCCACATGATAATTTGTTGGCGTGGAATTGTGTGTATTTTCGCATTTCAAATCTTCTTCAAATAGGTTTGTGTGTCTATTGAAATGGAAGGTATGTATTTTCTTAAAAGTGAGTGTTCCCTTTAAAATAAATTCTCTTAAAAGTGAGAGAGGTATATAATACAGCGTGAGCGCCGGAGCGACAGCGGAGGCGCGAACCAGGTCTCGAGAGCGAGGGCCGGAAGGCCCTCGCGAACGTAGCACGTTGGATCCGTCGGGTAGCGACGTGTGGTAGCACGTCGCGGACCACTTGGTGAAAAAATGCGTTGGTTAAAGAATTGTGTGGGTTATAAAATTAAATTTGTAGCGTGAAAAATACGAATAATCAGTTCACTTAATGAGAGTACGTTGCTACGGAGATTTATACGTACAGGGGGCTTTGGAGCAGTGGGGTAGCTATTCTCCCGATCTACCTTTATTTTAAATAATTATATTTATTGCTGTAACATCATGAACTTAACTACACGCGACTAGTACGTATAAACAAGGATTCAGTTCATGGAGTCGATTCTCTTCTAATGAACCGAATCAGTGAATCAAAGGAACCGTGACACCCTAAACTCTGGATTTACCTAATATATAGTACAGAATATACAATTATCTAAAATGTATTATATATAGATATCGTATACATTCTAAACAACCTCTTCTTTTACAGAAATTTGTAAACATTGAATTTCTTGAAACAATGCGAGTGTCAAGTTGTCAAAACAGACTATACAAGTGCGAATAGATGGGCAGTCTATAAACGTTTTGAATCGGCTATTAAAAACAGTGCGACTTGCTGAAGTACTCACTCGCACTATTGAAAATAATACTGCAAGGAGGGATGCAAATGTAAATAATTCTCTACGTAGTAGGATAGCTTTTCAATAGCACTCACAATTTGACTATTTACACAGTTCTCATGTTCAAATTGGTAAAATGTAAAATGTTTGTATGTTTTGGTTTCACCCAATTGATTTTTTTTCTTCATGATGTGCAGAAGATTAGTGCAGTAGTATGTAATTAAGCAATGATCACTTACATATTGAGATTAATCTGTCCTATTATTTTGCATTGCAATTGCTCCCAACGCATGAATTGGTTTCTGTTATTCACATTTCAAGATCCTTAATATACAGCACTTCCGATCAAATAATGAAGCTAATATGGTTTTTTTCAGAACATTGTCAATTTAGTGTGTACCCATAATGTATATGTTGATGGGTCAGTATTGTTCTCATGCTTCGATGTTATTATTAATTGATTTACGTAAAAAATAAGTTTTATTCTTCATATAGTTTAAACTTATATATATTTGTCGCCTTCAAAATAATTATAAATACTGGCAATTACGTTCAATATTGATATTTTCATTTACTTTTATGATTATGATTCGTCAATTACGTTGTGATATATACATTCATATTCCATATCTATCTTCTAGCGTCTCCGTGCGAGAATTCTGGCATGTTAAACTTCGCTTAAAACAGTCAGTTCCTTAAAGGTCACGATCTGACAGATTAGTTTCAAATATTTGTTTATGAATACAAGAGAAGACAAAATATAAAAAATAAGTTTTACAATGTGACAATTGATTGGCAGTATTGAAAATACTATATGAAACTCCACAAAAAAAAACACATTGTTTGTATTGTTTGAGAAAAGGAATTAGGTAGGTCGTGAAATAAATATTATAAACTTCATTTTTGGAATGAAGCTTACTGTGATTTGTATACAGGATAGTATTTTGGGAAATAGTTATAAATGGAGAATGTTAATATTTCATCTCATTGTAGTTTCATGTCATTGTAGTAATTTAAAAATTAAAAATTTTATATGAATCTAAGAATTGCCGAAGGGAGGGCATATGTACAATTACAAGTGCTTATTTATGATAAATATTGATTTGCGACGACCCCTCGTTATATATTCGTGTATGAAATAATACAATATTGCGTAATAAATTAACTAACTCATGTTTTATTTCGTTTCATTAAATTAGAAAGTGTGGTAGTAAAAGAGTAGGATAACGTACTAAAACATTTACGTGAACAAAGGAACGTCCCGTCCCGTCCCTCAGGTCCTCTCTTTGGATCTACCCATAATTGACGTTGGCGGTGAATCATGGATAATCAAGAAGTAATATTTAGTGAAACGCTTTGATGGTACAGAGTCGACTAAGAAATTATTACCCCGTAACACCAGCGGGTGTGATTACGTGTTGTTTTTAAGACAACCGCGAGTGAGGCGCGGAGGGTGCGTGGAGAAGAACGGGCGGCGGCGGTTGTGGCTGGCGCGCCCTCCTGCCCTCGTTCCGTACTCTAGGCGAGTACGCCTCGCACGGCGCTCAGGCGAGCCCAAAGCCTGCGACGTCCCACCCGCGGCTCCCTACGCATACTCGTCCTCGCCTTTGCCCTCGCGCAGCGATGCAGGGCGGGCCGGCGGCGACGGCGGCGGCGGCGGCGGTGGACAAGGAGGAGAAGGAGGAGAGCGAAAAAAGAAGAGCGGCAGAGAGGCGTAAAGAAAATCGCCCGCGAACTTGTAGTTTAAAGAGACCCTGGTCGAAAAGGATCCGAGTTGCTCGAGATAATGGCATGAGGAACTAAGGGAAACTTTTAAACGAGAAACTAAAGAAACAAGTATAAACTACATACTTATACAGGGCTACCTTATCAAGTGTGCTCGTGCGGGGCTATAGATTGGTGCGGCTGCCGGGGGGCAACTGCGGCGCTCGGCCAAGCCTCTGCGGTGAGGGTTGATGCACGGGGCTCGGCCTCTGGTGCACACGCGAGTGCGCGTTTTCGTCGCAATCGTGATAGAATAAAGTGTTATTCTAAGATTTAAACTGAAGAGTAATATGGAGCTGCAATTAAGAGAGCACTTGTGCATCATGTCATGTTTAATGTAATTCATTTAATGAGGAGCTGTTTATTTATAGTTTTTCTTTCTGTGAGAATCCGAAATGGACCACGTTTTTGAAGTCAAGCATTATTGTGTTAACCGAAGAAAATATAGGATAATCTGGAACTATTTATTGAATAATTATGTTTCTTATCTACTGGCTGTGATGTTTTGTTATTTATAATGCATTACATTTAAAAATTGAGAAAACTATTACTATAATTTGAAATATCATAATCATTGAAAGGGTCAATATGATCAATCAAATATCAATCAATCAAATATGATAATCATTGAAAGGGTGAGCTCTGTAGTTCTTCTGAATCTTAATTTTTACTTCGTTAACTTGCATCAATATTTTTGATGAAGTTCGCTAAGATTAGAGAGACCTAAGCAGAGAAGGCATCGCGGAATAACAGCCTTGGAGAAGGAGTTATCAGAGCAGAATAATATCTGGGATTTGAACTTAAGTTTAAATGAGAGGAGAAACTGGCCGTAAGTACTGAAGACTGCCAACTGCCAATGCATATCGTTCGATATCCGTCATAACGCTCTCGACAACTTTCACTTTCATACCTTGTTCTCCTTTCATTATACACCATTATTTTATTGTGCTTTTCTCACCTTGCCAACTTCTTCCCTCTGTACGACTGTATTACTTCTCTATGTTTTTCCCGTTAAATCAACCCGTTCCATAACAATTCCTACGCTCCCCCTGCTACCCGGCGCGGCCAGAGACGGCGATAGAGGCGCAAGGCGACGGGTGCAAGGAGTGCGGGGGCGTCGCGGGGGCGTCGCGGCCCGGGTTCTGGCTGGGCGGGGCGCGCATTATGTTGGAATCCCAGGCCGGCGCAGTAATTAGAACTGGTTTTGCGATCCGTCTCAAAAGACTCCCTCAGTCACTCGGTTCGACGTTCATTTGCAGACTTGGTAATTAGTTTCTGCGCGAAACTTTCTTTCTTCGTCTTCCAAGACGCCGCGACGCTACTCTGCTCCGCGCGGCGCCGCGACGCCCCGCACTCTCGACGCCTTCGCGCGAGCGCGCGCGAAGCGAGCCTCCAGCACGTCGACACTAGCGCCCCTGTAGCACGACTCTTCAACTGCGTGTAGCTGCGCGGAGCCCTCCTTTGTGGGGTAGTTGCGCGCGGCGCCGTGCTCGCCGGAGCGGCGCTGACGTCGCCGCCGCCGCTGCCAACTGTGCAATTACGAATCGCACGTGGAAGGCAATGCCGATTGCGACGCGGCGTCTGTAAGAGGTACATACAGGCTTATAGAAGGAGGTCGCCCGAGACAAGCACCGGAAAAGGGGATGTTCCGGGGAAAGGGAAAAAACTGCAATGGGGGATATCGGAATTGTATAGAAGCCCCAGAAAACATTGACGGGAAAGGGGTGCGAAAGAAAGAAAATGAGTGTACGAAGTGCGAACTGTTGTGGGAAACTAAACTTGAAAAAACAATTGTGGCGAACCATCTGAAAGTTCTACATTCATCTAAAGAATTTTTAAATTGGAGCATGCATTTAAAATATCTCCAATATTTTGAGTAATGAAAATTTATCGAAGCATAAATTGTTGCTTCACTGTTTCAGTGAGAACGAAACTACATATGACAGAGAATTCAATAATGTACCTAGCCTTAACAAACAATTACAAACAATTAATTAATGAAACAAATCTATTCTTTGAAATTATTACCAAACTAGCTGGTGTACCCGGCGTTGCTCGGGTTTATAGTAAATTATTAGACAGGGCAAGGAATTCCATTTTTTCATACCCTGGGATGGGGCCTATTATCTCTTCTGTTGTATCCCTTCTCCGCCCTGCTCCTCCCTGTCTCTGCACGGCCACGCTTCGATAGCCCTTCACCCCCATTTGGAAATTTCAGGTCTACCTCGCACACTTTTTCACAAAAAAAATATATTTTTCTTATTTGAGGTTCCAGCTCCTAAACTTTCTTCACTTTATAACTAAAAACAATAAACAATTCTAAACTACAGAATAAAATACTTCTAGACTCACGTATATTTTGTGTTTTTTTGTGGAGTTTCATACATTATTAAGGATCTTGAAATGTGAATAACAGACAATTCATGCGTTAGGAGCAATTGCAATGCAAAACAATAGGACAGATTAGTCTCAATATGTAAGTGATAATTGCTTAATTACATCTTCTGCACATAATCTTCTGCACTAATCTTCTGCACATAATGAAGAAAAAAAAATCAATTGGGTGAAACCAAAACATACAAACATTTTACATTTTACCAATTTGAACATGAGAACTGTGTAAATAGTCAAATTGTGAGTGCTATTGAAAAGCTATCCTACTACGTAGAGAATTATTTACATTTGCATCCCTCCTTGCAGTATTATTTTCAATAGTGCGAGTGAGTACTTCAGCAAGTCGCACTGTTTTTAATAGCCGATTCAAAACGTTTATAGACTGCCCATCTATTCGCACTTGTATAGTCTGTTTTGACAACTTGACACTCGCATTGTTTCAAGAAATTCAATGTTTACAAATTTCTGTAAAAGAAGAGGTTGTTTAGAATGTATACGATATCTATATATAATACATTTGAGATTACTGTGTATTCTGTACTATATATTATTGTACATTGCACTGTCTCAACCTACCTGAATTTCTGTACAAATTCAAACTCCAATGTTTTCTAGCCACTTTGTACATATCACGGATTAATTATAATGCATGTACCTTGTCATCTTTACCACTTTAGTTACCGATTTCTTCCAAATATTCCACCACTGTTCAAAACTAACAAATCACCACCGTTCATACAGGTACATTACATAACCTTATTCAAACTCCAATGAATCTCGTAATAATTCTGGACATTGATGAAACCAATAGTAGATCTCAGACGCCATCCTCTGGTGGCGCACAGCTAAACTATTGGCATTGATGCACTCTTGAATCTGTGATGTAAAGCTATGCCAAAAATGTCGAGAAAAGTAATTATTATGCAAATATATTACGGTTTATGGTTGTAAATCATGACCTATAGTACTCCAGCCCTTAAAGGAAGTTAGCACGAAAGTTTCATCGGCATTGGTACAGTAGATTCAAAGATTACCGCGTTGTAAGACAACGCACTTCTGTCTTTGTATATTAGTATAGATATAGATATAGATAGATATAGATTTACATGACGGAACAACTGTGCAGTTATTGCTAAATGATCTAAATATTCATATCACTCGAAAAGTACCCGTGTCGATATTAAGTAAATTATTTATTATATTCATATTTATTTCATTTATTTAGTAAAAAAGAAGAAGAAGAAGAAGCGAAATTAACAACTTTGAAAACTAGAGACTTTCGCATCTTCAAACTAGCGCAAATGTAACGCCGAAGTATAGTTTCCCATTTACGTTATGGATCTTAACTATGTACTAGAGATTTTATTAAAATATTATTTTTCCCTTTCCATCGTCTCATACGCTACCATAAACATTTCAACAATAATATACGCATTTCAATAAAGAAATGTGAAACAATTTTTCAATGACATGCAATTAAAGTTGACGATTGTGGAGAAACGATGTAGAGAAAGAAAGAAAAATTACTGGGAACTTCTCAAAGCTCGGGAGAGAAATTTTATAATTTCCACCGGCACTAACAGAAATTTGAATTCATTTTTTCGGATGAGGACGGTGAATGAACAACCCCATTCTATGATTACCAGAACCTTCCGCTTTCAAAACTAAACGCCTGGATTTTAATAGTACATGCAAATAGAAAGCGGCAAATTAATTGACAACCTATACGTTTAGATTCTTATCTCATGTTTGACAATTAAAAGTTCCGATCCAACAGGACATGTTTGACAGGGAGCCCCTACAAATTTTCTTGACAGAAGATCACGTTTCTCAATTCAACACAGCGCCTGCATTAGAAGAGGACAAGCGCGCAACTTTCCTAGCGAAGATTTGCATCCGGGGTCCACGGGACTCGTCATCGCGCGGCGAACTGTTTCTCAGCCAGCGGAGGGGCTGGCGTGCCCTTTCCTCTCTCCGCCCCGCCCCGCCTCGCTCCACCCCGCCCCGCCCACGCGGCGTTCAATGGCGCACAAAGGCGCAGCGCGAACGGCCGCACGCCTCGCGCTATTCGCACGGAGGGGTGGCGGCGGCCGCTGCCGCGTATCTCCCGAGTCGGCGCGCCGCCAGATGTCTGGCCGGGAGGAGGTTCGGAAGGCGGCGTGTCGTATATGGCACATAAAGATAAACAGGCGGAGAGGAGTTTTTCTGCTCACGCCCCACCCCTGCAGCCGTCGTCGCCCCGCTACCACTCCGCCCTCTGGGCCTGGGCCGCATGCCTCGCCTCGGCGAGAGGCTCGTGCTGGGGGACTGATGATCCGCAGCGTAGCGGCTAGCGTGCCTACTCTTCTGAGTACAGGAATTAATCTCTTAAGGAATTTGTGGAGGATACATTGAGATCAATGCCGGTTCCAGTATTACTTTTCTGTAGTGGCGACACGTGGTGTTAAGTGGTGAATGGGCTGGTTTGTAGCCGTATATGCAAATAAAAAGCGGCAACTTCCACCATAAGATAGCGGGTGTCAAATCCCAGTCCATCCATGTGGTGGGTAAAGCGGGTTTCCAGCATGTTTTCTCCTGGTTATCTCGTTTCTCCTTCCTGTCATTCCACCATTGCTCCATCATAATTCAAATATAATCATAACATTTTTATTAAAATCATTCATTTACTTCAGCTATGGCTCCGAGGCCAGGAACTGGTCTCATAATAAAGATATTCTTTTTACTTACTGCTTATAACATCGTAGCTTTATTTTAATTTATTCATTTTTCATTCATTCAATATTCATACTTATGAACAACACCGTTAATTTAATTAATCGTATACCGTTC
Source organism: Teleogryllus occipitalis (assembly GCA_011170035.1). Lineage (NCBI taxonomy): Eukaryota > Metazoa > Arthropoda > Insecta > Orthoptera > Gryllidae > Teleogryllus > Teleogryllus occipitalis. The sequence goes on from BLKR01002243.1 coordinate 165,070, forward strand.
TCGATAGGAGTCGAAGAAATTCAGGAACTGAGATTTATAAATAAATAGTCTTTCTAGAAACTCGTGATTGAGTAATTTTCACCTATCCCCTGTAGTTTGGTCAATCCGTCTGTAATTTACGATGGATAAAGGCGAATCACGGATAAATAGTGCAACCCTGCTTCTGTACCATATAGAAATCTCAATTTTTTCCAAGCCTTTCTGCAGTTTAGTTATTATTATGCTATACACTCTTCTGAATTTTAAGATATAAATCCTCGATCAGACATGACTAACTGAAGATGTTTAGTACAGATCATCTCATTCATGACATCGAACTCATCTTATTCATAACACCGAGCTCATCATTGCAGTTACTGGTATTGCAGTTTGTTCGAATTATCTATACTATGAAACAAATTCACTTATTACTAAAGTTATTGGATGCAATACGAACTCAATATTTCTCAAGTATTCTCACTAGTGATTGCATTATTTGACTGAAAAGAATGAACATCAATCACTCATTAATTTTCATCTTATTGTTACTCTTGAATTCCCAAACATATCCTTCTTAACTTCTCTTATTAGGTTTCTAGGTGTAGCTTTTTTAACTGTCCGCCTCATCCAATATCGTTGCCAATTTTTGGATTGTAAAGAGAGTTCCGCACCTGCATTTTTCTTCCCTCGTTATCCTTGCTCAACTACGTATGCCAGTGCATTCGGCAAGTGTCCATTGCTACCAGTTTTTGGCTGCTACCGCCTCCTGCATCCTCGCTCCGTTCTCCGTCGCGCCCGAGGCCCGCGCGCCGGCCCCGCCCCCCGCCTGCTTCGCCCGCGCCGCAGGACTACCCCTGGGTAATTACTCCGCGTCGCATTATTGAAGACTCCATTTGGCCTCGCGCACGACTCTCGCTGCCAACCAATAATCGTTGGACGGATGTCGTCTTTCAGCCCCGCGGCGAGCCCACGAGGCCGCGCTTGGCGGCGGGGGCGGCGGGGGCGGCGGGGGCGGCGGGGGCGGCGGGGGCGGCGGGGGCGGCGGGGGCGGCGGGGGCGGCGGGGGCGGCGGGGGCGGCGGGGGCGGGGCGAGGGCGGCGGGGGCATCGGGGGCGGCGGGGGCGGCGGGGGCGGCGGGGGCGGCGGGGGCGGCGGGGGCGGCGGCGGGGGTGGGGGCGGGGGGGCGTGGGGCGGCGGGGGCGGCGGGGGCGGCGGGGGCGGCGGGGCAGCGGGGGCGGCGGGGGCGGCGGGGGCGGCGGGGCGGCGGGGCGGCGGGGGCGGGCGGCGGCGGCGGGGGGCGGCACGGGGGCGGCGGGGGCGGCAGCGAGGGGGCGGCGGCGGGGCGGCGGGGGCGGCAGGGGCGGCGGCGGCGGGGCGGCGGGCGGGGGCGGCGGGGCGGGGGCGGCGGCGGGGGGGGGGGGGGCGGCGGCGGGGCGGCGGGGCGGGGCAGGGCGGCGGGGCGGCGGCGGCGGGGCGGCGGGGCGGCGGGGCGGCGGGGCGGCGGGGCGGCGGGGGCGGCGTGACGTTGCGGGAGAAGAGGGGCGAGGCTGTCTGCCGGAGGAATGGAGTGTGGAAATGGAGATATAAATAACGATGGAAACTGGAAGGGATAGGAACGGTGATGACAATGATTGCGTAAGGAGGGGGGAGAGGAAGGAAGGTAGGATGACGGGAGCAGGACAGGGCGGGAACGATGATGACAAATACTGCCTGGAGGAATAGAAGGGTGTGTGGAAAAAGGGAATCGAAAGAAGGCCGGTGGGAGACGATGTGTTAGACATGTGGAGGTGAAACAGAGGTGAATGTTGGGTCGCCATGCCGTTTGTGGACTTGAAAGGGGGTGGGAAGGGGGCAGAACGTTAACTTTGAAGAGTGGCGGAAAATAGGAAATCAGGGATGAGTAGGGAGGAGAGACAAGAGGTGGAGAGATGGTTTGAAGGAAGAAGCAAATGCTGTGGGAACTGGGCGACAGCGGCGCAGGCGACGGAAAGGGGCGGGCGATACCTTGGCCCGGCCGCCAGCCCGTGCGCCCGAATACCGCCCGCGCACTCGCCAAATTAATTGGCCAGTGTTATGTCCGTGTTCGTGTGACATTTAGTGGGCGGGAGAAGAAATTACTGGCTGGCGACGCAGCCGTCCGCCGCTGTGCCCGCCCGCCGCGTGTACAAGTATTACCAGGTAAAATAGGCCCCAGGAGGTGCGCGGACGGGGAGAAGCGTTTGGCTTGTTACACTGGGAGGTTACATTGTTGTTTTTTTCGATGACGGAAGGTGAAGGATTTTCTGAAAGAAATATGAGAAAAAACGCATATTGTATTATTGCGAATATTACTTGTAACCTGAGGCACTCATGAGTGTTGCATCAAAGATTTCGTTCATGTGATAAAGACAAAAATTGTAACTTGATGTTTTAGAAGGCCGTTGATGAGAGATTTTATAAATCACTCTGAACTTTTTATATGCATTTCATGTATTGAAATGTACCATATAATGAATGAACTCGTGTTTCAAAAAATATTTAATAATTAGAAATTTGAAATACTTTTTTATATATAATTCAAAATGAGACAATGTAATAAAATAACAATTCTGTTTGGACAATTTAAATGTTCAAGCTTGTAGAATATAAAATATAGATAGATACCAGAAAAAAATTCTACTTGATAACATGGTAATTGTGCATTGCAATTATTTCTGACATCCTCAAAATTAAATATCTGCACACCTTAGACAACATTTCAAGAAGACAGTTTATTTACAATGGTAAATTATCAAATGAAACCAATCCCAGATGTCTATCGCCACATGATTATCACTTTGTTAAGCTTTTGCACTCCGCTGTAATAACATTGTTCACCTTTTTAAGATAAAGATAGCAATTGTTGTAGGTCCATAATATTTTGTGAGCATTAATATATTATTAAAATGTGTCGTTTTGGTAATTTTTAAAGCTCTGAAATATAATCTATTATTCAAGAAAAACACCAATAGAAACAGAGAAAGTGTGAAAAAGCAATTTCAAGAATTTTGTGAAGAAAGAAAATACTTATGAAGAACAAGCACAAACTACAAATGAAGAAATTACTCACATTTTAGGCAACTAATATGTGAAGATTAGATGGTGAGAAGTACAAAGAATATGCTATGAAAACTATGTGAACGTTACAACCAAAATTATTCAGAAAAATACTTTAATGAGTACACACGTGCGTTCAATATGCTATCTATTATCTATATTAATCCTCATAATAGATAATATGCTATGTATCATCTATATTAATCCTCTCGTTGCATTTCAATTTTCTCAATCTTATCTGCTATTTGTATTTAAAATTTGACTGACTTGTCAGTCGCTAGCCAGCCGCCGACCCGGAGACTACCCCGACGACGCTGCCGCCACTGAAGATGTCCACCGCAGACGTGGACAAAACGTTTGGCTCTTCAATGCCAACTGGACCACGGCCTACCAGCCCGGAAACTTTCACTCATATTTTTATTTTAATTTCACATTATTACCTGCGCTGCCTTGGGGAACAATGCAGCGATAGAAATAGGGTCTGCTCCTATTTCCTGGCGCGCGATTGAGTTCCCGGTGAAACGTTTGTTCCGCAAATATCTCGTCCGTGCACGTGCCACCCATAGGCAAACTATATAGATGCTTTGAGGTGCTAGGTACTTTACCCATGTTGCACCTACATAAGCGGCAGTGTTTGAAATTGTGTTGTGCGTGAGTCAAGAACTTCGCGATCCTCAAGAAAACTTGTGACACTTCTCATACATATTCGATTTTAACACTCGCCATTATCGTGTACTGAGTTGAATTCTGTATTTACTGAATACGATGTCGTACGTGAATCTGTGCGAAATGTTAGGGAAAAATCTGAAAATAACAAAAAATCACGGTTTTCAAATCAAATTCCCGGTTTTTTCCCAGTTCTTCCAGGCTTTTCCAGATTCCCGTTTTTTCCCCTGTTTTCAAAGATTCTAGGTTCTCTGGTCACCCTGGTAATTCACAAATTGCATAATAATTATAATAGTACATATTAGTGCTATTAGTACATATAGTAACACAATAAGTTCTATTATGTATTTTTTCGGTATATTGCAATTAACAAGTAGTTTAGAAATTATGGTTAGTTCACAATGTTTATAACACAAAAAGTGAAGCTTATTTCTTTCCTGTATTGTATTATGTACCATATTATAATAAGAGAAACGCTTTTATAAACATCATTTTTACAAATTCCTTTTATGTCGTTATCAGGAATGTCAGTGCGTATCTCTTGATGATTGAATTACATTGTATTATTCTAACATCTGGGCGGAATATTAAATCATTTTACAGCAACTTCATTTGACCTGACCCTCTAATTTGTCAACACATTTGTATACCCCTCTATTATGCTAATATAGCACTTTCTTACTGCAATTGTGCAAATCGCGAAGCGCAGATGTATTTCTAGAAGTTTTTCAAACGCCCCTAACCTAATCCCCAAGTTAATTTGGTACAAAGCCGCAAGCCGACGCTTTGTGAAAAACGGGCGTCTGCGAGTGCTTCCATCTCCCGAGCTGGGAAGGCGAGCTGTTTGTGTACGCGGGCGAGTTATCGAAGCGCCCGCCTCTGGGAGGGCCGCCTGGCCGGCGCGGCGGGAGGAAATGCGGCGAAATGGAAAGCACCTCCATCGCAGGGTTATAGCCAGCCGTTGTTCGCGCGCCGCGGTTGGCCGCCTGCCACGGCGGGCCGCCGCCGCCCACGCCGCCAACGCGCGCCGCTGCAGCGGCAACCCCTGCTGACGCTGCCACCACCATTCCTCCCAGCAACCACTAAGTAGTTATACCACACCAATATCACCACCCGGCAAGGGCCACCCGCCTAGCCTCACCCGACAAGCATCAGCAAGCACAAGCCTGCAAGCAAAGTAAGTCCGCAAACACACAAAGCTTCCAAGCACAGTAAGTATGCAAACATGACAAACCCGCAAGCACAGTAAGCTTTCAAACCCAATAAACCCACCATCGCAGTTAGACTATAAGCACAAAAAGACGCAATAACAGAAAGCTATTTTCTCAATGTATTGAAAATATTATCGGAAATGTGATTTTTTTGTTGCAAAGAACATTACCTAATGACAATTGCAACATAGCATTCTCTAATAAACATACTTCAGGCAACACTATATTTAGTAGAAACAAAGACCATATTGAAAAATGAACAATAGCAACGTTGTTTACTCTGTTCCATGTGTTGGGTGTGATGTCCAATACATAGGGCAAACGGGATAATATTTGAAGAAAAGATTATATCATCATCAATATGATAAAAAAAGACTCCCTTTGCACAACATACACAACAAACTAAACATCTTTTCAAGTTTAAGGACACCCGCGTAGTGGATAGAGAATCCATTCATAAGAAAAGGCTGTTTAAAGAAATGATTCATATCAATAGAAATTTAACATGCAATAAGAAACCCGATGTGGAAAATCTCAGCAGGCTATATATAAATATTATGTATATACGAAGTAGTATACACCGGGAGCGGTAGCTCAGTGCATCAACTGATGTCACTGCAGGCCTCTGACCGGTAGGTCCTAGGTTCGAGTCCTGACGCCGCACAGTAGTGCATTTTGGCGATTTCCTGGCCAAAACCTCTGAGAGTTATACTATGTTTTCTACGACCACCAAAATTATTTTGGATGGTCTTTATAATATAAGGGAGCCGGTAACATAATACCAGAATGATGCACTGCTTTAATCTGTGAAATATAAATACATATTTTTCTATATAAAATTGGTTAAATTTTATCAATTCACAAAATTGACTTTAGAAAGCCGTGGGGATTACTTACATATTAATTGATAACATTCGGCATAAAGAAGCATGGTATTCATGCCATGGGAAAATTCATATACAGTGTCCGAAGAACCCGAAAGGAAGATCACATTTTTCACTAGGGTACATTTCTCCCTACGGTTATATTTGGCTCAGACAAATGAGACATCTCCTGGATTGGGTGCAGTCTTGAAAATGTTCGCGAGAATCCTTTTCCATACCGTCTTATATCTTTGTGAATAGAGTCTAGGCATGTAATACCATGAATATTTGGAAACACATTTCTCGGCAGTTTCCAGTGCGTTCTACTATAAAAAGTAATGCTGATGGCGTATTCACTGGACATTGCCAATAAATTTTTTCTAAATCTCTTAATTAAACTCTCATCTATCTTCGTTATTTCTGAGGAATCTTTAGACTTCTCAAAAAATCGTCTTGCTGAATTACTATCGTTGCTATTAACATTATCCTGTTTGGACAGCTCTACATTCAGACCCATTTTTAATTTGAATTGCATTTGAATGCGTTTCTTGCCCTATTGAAACTGTAGTTACAGTATTATTTCATTAAAAACAATATAATACTAATTTTGTAACAATAACAATGTAATAGAAATAATTGTTGATATGCAACTTACGAGTTAAGTAAACAAATATTACTTTCCAATCAATTGAATTTTTGATTTAATTTTTAAAAATTTAAAAAGTGTTACGATGAGTTTCTTTCATATCACGTACGTATTTGACCTTTCATCGAGCGCACACCCTTCCTGAGAACGAGTTTTGATGACTGATATTATGTAAATATTACTTTATGTACAATTTTTAATGAAATAAAATGTACGTAATCCAGTCCAGAAGATGTAATATGCACGTAAATATTACGTTCATGTAATATTAGTAAATAGTCATAATCTATTACAAAAATTAAAAATATTCATTTTTTGTTTATAATATTGAGTAAATTTGTTATTTCAGTAAAAATAATCAAACTTTTCCCCTAGAAACAGCGTTGGAAAAGCAGTTCCCGTTCTCAGGACGGATCTCGACGAGTCATATTCGGCGGTCACGCGTGCTCGACGAAAAGTTAATTCTTTTTATTTACTAATGAGGCAAGTTGGGGCATGATTTTATAACTAGATTCGAAAGAGGATAGTTTCAGCTAGTAAATGAAATTTGAAACATCGCGGAATTCTGCGAAATTGGTAACTTTCAGCCTACGTGAACTTACGAGTAATTAAAATTATTGGATTAATTTCATGCATTTTAATATTTCATCCCACGTCGGTATTATACATTAATGCATTATAAAACACACACGAAAATACTCTAGAAACCTTCAGGAAGAGAATCCTTACTGCCAGTTTTCTCTGCACAACTTTGTATGGCCACTACTTACAAATAAAAACCGTCTCTCTATGTTACTCTCGCACTGCAGGTTTACCGAACGCCGCGAAGGGTAAGTTCGGGTGACTACTGGTGCCAGGGAAATTGAGCCAGAGACACAAAGTGGGCAGAAACAGATGCCCCCAAGTATACAGTATGTCATAGTGTTTGCAAAAGTTCAGTAAACGCGATTTCATTTTTGAAGTTTTGGCCAGGATTTCGGGAAAATGCACCACCGTGCGCCGGCAGGATTTTCGACACTAGCTTTTCAGCTAGGTCGAACTCAGTCGCTGCCTGGAGGAGAATTATAGCGGTCGGCTGCTCTGATCGGTAGTTTTCCGTGGTTTCTCCGATCAACACCCGGCGAATGCCGTAGCAGTACCGTACCAAACGGGCCTCGGACCGCGCGCGATCTTTCCTTCCTCTTCTTTGTCCTATCCTCTCCCCCTTACACACACACATACTAACATGCACTACACTACCACATATTCCGGAAGACCGGTCGGGAGCTTAGAGCTTGTCCCGGCTGGGGCGGTGCCCCGCTGGTGGGAGAGTCCTGGTTAGGGGGAAACCCCACTAACCGACGGTAGGTCGGCGCCGGATCTCGCCATCCAGTGAGGGAAGACCACCGCCATCTCTCGAGAAAAAGCATGCACTACACTAACGGGACTAATGACCAAAGCAGTTGACGCGCCCGGAAACACGAAAAAAACAAACCAAACCGAAGTAATATACGTAGTAAAGATGAAGTTATGTAATGCTGAAGAAAATCGATTTCGAGATTTCAACGGAAATACACGTTTTGGGGTCTCCTGATACGGAAAAAGTGTTTTTTTACTTTTACGTATACGCACATATATACGTAGTTGAGAGAAAGTTATGTAATGCTGCGCGAAAAAACGGTGTAATTTCGACAGAAAAAAAATCATTGCCGGGCCCTGATAACGAAAAAGTGAATAAATCCAATTGCTACATTAAGGGAAAATATCCCTCTAACACGTGGTGTAGCCATAATCCCTGTTTTGTGGGTCCTTGATGCCGAAAAATCATTTGAAAGTAAAACGTCCATCCATCCGTCTGACCGTTTGTCCGTCCGTCTCGTGCATGTGAACAAAACTAGCACCTAAACCAAGCTCAGTTTTTTTTTTCAAATTCGAGAAACCCCTGTCGTTTTTGCTTGAGCAGAATCTCTGCGATTTTGAAAAATCTACATTAATTTTTTGGGGAACTTTATATGAAGCCCTAGGGACATTCTTAAAATTTTCTCTAAAATGGCACCAATTTTTTTCTTTAAATTTCTTGTAAGAATAGAGTTAAACACACTTATGAATGTAGCATTGGTACGATTTTCAGGATTAATTATGAATTTTCAGAAATTGTAAAAGTATATAAATTTTTTTTCGGGATCTTCTTACAACTACAGTATTGAATATAGAGGCTGTTGTTTCAAATGAAATTTGTTGTCCATAAATAGTTCCTTCATTAAGGTAATTTTTATTTTTTGTCAATTTTGAGTAGTTTTCGTGTAAAAGTGTGTGCAATTGTGCAATTTAAAAAAATACAAAAGCAAGATTTTTTCTAAAACTGATCCAAATTTTTTCATTACATATTTGGTAGGAATAGTACAAAATGCTCCATAAACGATAACATAAACGCTATATTGCACTATTCTTTTTGTTTTTCAAAAATTATAAAAATATTTTTTAAATTGTTTCTTACGTCGGTAATACTTACTTTTAGAGGTAATTTCTTCACAGTATTATATTTATGAGTACATGTGCTTTAAATAATATCATGTAAAGTTTCTCAAAGACACAGCAGTTTTCTGTGAAAATGAGCTCAAAATTCCCCATTTTCAGAAACGCTCGAATGCCATTTTCTCAAAAATGGCTCCAAACTTTTCTTCACATTTTTCTATTGTATTGTTGTAATTGCAGTGTTTAATAAGACGTAAAGTTCATTTTGGTGTATTCTTTGGTTTTTTCAAAAATTACACAAATGTATTTTGTTTAATATCTCTCACGCCGTTAATATGCACATTTCCATCGATTTGTGAACATTATTACATTTGTGACTAGAAGTTTTTTAAATGACTTCAAATGAAGTTTTTCGAAAATCAATAGATTCCTGTGATAAAGAGCTTCAAATTTCTCATTTACAGTAATGCTTATTCTACATTGTCTTAAAAACGGCTTCAAGATATTCAATGAAAATATTTATTTAGGACGAGGTTTTAATGTTCTTTAATTCTTAAAGAAATATTTCGGTTCTACTATTAAGAAACCGAAAAGTTGGGAAAATGAAAGAAAAAAAAAGAAAAAGAAACAACATTGTGCTACGATAGATGGCAGCTAACCAGAAAATGGAGCAAGACCTTAAATCCAGTCCGCACCAAGTAAATTAGAAAAAAATTGTTACAAGAAAGTCTGAGCCATTCTGTAGGACCTCCAGTTACTTTCTCCTATAAATACGTATATACGGAATAATTCCACAGAGAAATTAATATAATGCTGTGGAAAATCCATTTCGAGATTTCAACGCAAACACACGTTTTGGGGCCCCTTAATACCGAATAAGTTTTTTTTCAAAACATGTTTACGTCTCTACGTTCGTCAGCCAGTGAACACTACTAGCACCTAAACCACACGCACGATCTTTTCGAAATTAAAAAAACCCTTGTCCATTTGGCTCTAGTTGATGCTTTGAAATTTTGAAAAAGATTCTTTAAAATTTGGGGGTACTTTGCATGAAGCCCTACGGACATTTTCAAACTTTTCGCAAAAACGGTTCCAAATTTTTAATGTTTTTTGTAGTTGTTTGTAAAGCCAGCCCCCGCCAAGGAAATTAGTAAACTTAATTTCGAGAAAGTCTGTGCCATTCCGTAGCACCACTAATTTATATTCTATGTCCCTGTCCCGATTTTTTATTCGATATTTGCTCTAGCTGACCAGCTAATGTTCTATATTCTAAATGTTTCTCTCTATTACAGGAAAGACATTTCAATCGGTGTGGAGCAAAAAAAAATTTATCCTTACATTTTTTTAAAGAATGAGAGTTTTTACGTTCCCTGCGAAGCAAAGTTTTTTACCCTTTTAAATGCGAACGGATTGTAAGATACATTTTAATTTATCACCAGTAATATATTAAAAGCGCCAAAATTTTATACACGTTGATTCTAACGCCGTTTACCGTGTATTAACGTTGAAAAGCTGACAAGCATACATAGCACAAAATGCTATCATTTGATAGCATTTTAACTGCGTCCGTAAGAATTACTAATTCATTGTAACTAAGTGATTTTGGCAGCTCAAAAAAAAAGTATTTTTTATTACAATGACTATTTTTATAAGAATGTTGAAAGCTCTGGGTTTAAAAGTAAATAATTTTACCCATATTCTTAGGCGTAAAATTATTTACTTAAATTCTTACGCCACCTTATGGGTATTCCAGTGAACAGTCTATCTATCAGGAACTAGAGAAGAGCTTGTGGAAAACTTTGCCAAAATGATATGCATACTCTTCAAAATGCAATACTGGATTTTCATCTTCTCAGTTTTAAGGACAATATGGATGAACAAGGAACAAGGCCTCAAGTCATGGAAATGGAACACTGTTATCACCAAGCCTCGGATTTTTTGGTTTTAAAAAGTTAAAATTAGGATATTTTAGGATTTTATAGGGTCTTATGTGTTCAATCTAGGAATTTATCGGATTTTAGGAATATATATTTGTATTAATTTCACGTATCAGTACTCATTTTGCACTCCTAGTGTGGCACTGAACAATGAAGTATTTTAAAGATTCTCAGGCGTAAACTTTCTTCTGTCTTTCCTTAAAAAACGCTTGAAAGTGGAGAAACTGTTTTCCACTTCACACGAAGTAAGAGGTGCGAACTTCGTTTCGGCTATATTATCAGGGTTCAAAATAGTTTATTCTTGGGCTTTTTCTCACCTAGAGAACACGTCCGATTGTTTCTATGACCTTGAAATCTGGACTGCGCATTAAAACGGTTACTACCTTTTTCTAATAGATTCTCCCCTTGGCCCAGGTACTATTTTGTTTCACATCTCCTCTATGACTTGCAATTCTTCTGTTATGGGGATAGAGTTGATTCTTCTAATTTTTAATTGCACTTTCAAAGCGAGAACAGTTAACTTAACAGAGATAACATATAGTTAACTCCAGAACTGCTTGTTCTGTGTGCAGTGATTTACAATGGCGGCTGAATCATGTTCATTTAATGAATCAATTACCTCTACGATACTTTTGTAATTATCTGCATACTACGTACTACATTGTTGCTGATAGCCATGTATTCCGTTGTGCCACTACAGTCTGTGGAGGCAGCTGTATCGAAGAGCATTTCCCTCTGAATATAATCACTCGAATTTGTGCTTTCAAGACGATCTTCAATGAAGAAATTATCTTGTTAACAGTAGGATTCTCCTCGCGAATCTTTTCAGCTACCCGGTGGAGTCCATGCGTGAGACACAATGACGCAACGTTTGGGCCATCAAGGCCCGCAAGGCGGGCCGGCCCAGGTGAAAGAGGGTTTATTTTTAGACTGAAGTTTTTGCATTTATAAGAATTGCGAGCATCAAATTTTGCGATTGTGTATGTAGTATTCATTGACTGATGAATATGAATTTATTAAATGATATTTATATTATTTAAGGTACTGACGCTACTTGTGTTTGCTATACGCTTTTACAAACGGGGCCCCGATAAAAGTATTGCGGACGGGCCCGCACTCATTTCATTACGCTACTGGTAAGACGACATGGAGCATACAAGAATGGAAAACCGTTATACATTCGCCCGCTTTCAGCATGTATGCTGCAGTGTCACTAACAATCACAATTAATCCTCTCCTTCTCCATCTGGTTATAGGACATTTAAGGGTTCCCTCACTGCAATTGATAATCTACAGTGCTTGATTTGTTGAAGTTCTTTACAAAGGTTGACATGGGGTGCACAGGGTTCCTCAGCGTGCAGTTTGCCCACAACTACGACGGCAATGTATCTACCACAGGCATCCGTTGTTTCGTCCACACATAACCATATGTTCTGGTCAGCTATGTCTGCCTTTACATCTTCAACAGCTTTATCAACAACTGGAGCAAAACATTCTATCTTAATGTGGACTCATCTGGTACTTCTGTGACGCAATATTTTTGAAAAAAAGAAATTCAGTTCTGGGTTTTCAAAAGTTTGCAGGAATGAAAGATTCTCGCAAACGTAAGTTAAATATATGAGCTTTGGATTCAGTAGAACTGCTTTTATTGATATTCATTCCCAATAGCATCTGTGTAATGAGTTGCTGGTTGTCGATGTTGTACCAAGTGAGAACGTTTGATCGATGATATCTATAAGTTAAATGTAAGTAAGAATATTATTCATTTATATATCAACCGTCAAATAATAAATCAAAAATAATTTTGAATACATGATTAATTCTACAGAGAGCTTACTTTAACCCGTAACGACAGACGTGAATTTATTTTATGCAACTACAGATGTGGAGTCAAACTGAGTCCGCATGCTTCCTCAAGGATTTATGCCTTATTAATAAATTTTTTAAAATTATTTTTTGTCTAAATTGTGAAATTACTTTTATAAAAAAATTGTATTAAACGATTTTCAGGATATAATAATTATTCATTACTTGTTTTATAATTGCGCCTCTGTGGTCGAGCTATTCGTGCTAAATATTTGATAACGAATGTAACGATTAAACACAGTTATTTATGTTTTATAAATACTTTTAATGTTTTATTGCTTTTACGATTGGTACATATTGTTGACGAACATTGTCCACTCAGTGAATTCTACAAGAGTATTTGTTTTCATCATCAGTTTCTTAGGACAAATAGAGTAGTATTTTCTTGTTGATAGTTTTCCATTCACTGTTTCTCTTCTCTACGTAGTATTTTCTTAACTGAAATTCTGTTGCCTTGTTGAAGACGTGTGATGGACAATCTCCTTTCTAATTCCTTGGTAACTAGTTCCTTAGCAAGACTTTTGTGAAAACATCCCTAAGCAGAAGTCTAAGAGTTTTGCTGAAGTATATGCGTGTACGCGAGTGCAAGAAATATTTAAATTTAATTACGTATGTGGAAAATCTCTTAACATTTTCACACAATCAGTAAAATAAAACTGCCACTAATGTAAATAGAAAGCTCTCAATCACAGCTAGACACACAAAAGCACAATAGCCGGAAACATGTGCACCAGTACGCATCTCACATTCAAGTCTCGGTTTTAAAATAAACATAATATTAATCACACAAAAAGAAAATTCAATGTCATGTTTATAGAAAAAGAATTTTTACAGAAGAGCACATAACACTGCACTTCCTAATTTCAATTATTTCTTGTGGTGCACTATATTTTTGTCGGACGAGGACATCACAAAAGGAAGCGTCGAAGCCATTTACAAGTTAGCCAATTAGAAACGAACGAATGCAGGAAGAGTCTAATGGGCTCAAGAGCACAACGACCACAGAACCTTCCGTTATGTTGCCAGCACTAGCTGTCACTTTGGCTCATTCTCAGTAAAATCCTTCTATATCAAAGCAGGTATCACTGGACAATGATCGGTATTGTCGAGGTAGTCGGAATCAGTCGTCTGGCACTAGATAGACTATGGCCCGTTATTTGAATTTTGAGCAGAGAGAATTATGGTTAGGTCCGCCATATTGCGCCAATAGCGTCGAAGGGCGAAAAGACGCTCTGCGCGAAGGTGCAGCGATCTACAGGCCACATCCGGCAATTATCCAGGTGCTCCCGTGTTCAAAGCGTATGCCCGTGTTGGTATAGTTTTTGATAGATTCTGGCTGTTGTAAACTTTCACACAATTTATCAACCTGTTATAATGGTGTGCCGGTGTAGTGATTTTGTGTCCTTTGAGAGCGTGAGCACGGACTCTAGAAAAGTATCTAAAGAAATTACTAATGAAAGATGTTCGAAGCAAACTAATTGAAAATATTCTTTTAAGGTCAAATATGATATTGAAATTTTCAGTTCTTGCTGTCAATATATTTCGCCTTTTATCTATATTAATAAAATCAATCGTTTTGTAGAAATTATATTTAATTTTGACATCCTCGGATATAGTGTACCAAAAATGTTAATCCTCAGAAGTTCACTAAAACCGGAGTTGACTGTAATACAATTCTGAGAGAATTCTTGAAATTATTTATTTATTTTGCTTTTTTAAAATATATTTTATGTATTGAGTTTGTTTTAGTTTGTATATATTACTATGATTATCGTGTTTCTCAAGATATGAATATTTATGGAATTCACATTTTGGTCTGTTCAGACTGTAGATGATTTTTTGGACACATTCTGAAACAGTTTGGCTCTGCAAATTATATTCTTCCGCCAGCCATTTGTCTTGGAATGCCAGCTGTTAATGTCTCAATGTGTTGGTTCCATGCGTGCAGTTAGAGGGTTTAAAAATAGTTTTCACGATTGACTTACGTTTTGTTCCAATATTATTCCTAAAAAAGTTTTTTAAGAATTTATACAAATCATGTCGAAAAGATGAGAGCTTGTGAATTCAGCTCTATTTATTTATTTATTTATTTATTTATTTTGCGTCAAAACTGTGGAACATGCAATGGGGAGAAGTATATTCTTTGCGCGTTTTCTTAATTCTGGAATCCTTACCCCAAGCCATGTATAAGTCGAATTCTGAATTCAGAAAGAAATTTGTATTTTTGGCCAGAATTGTTATGAAAATATTTGCTTTCGAGTAATTAAATCTATTTTGAAGGACAAATCAGCTATAGATTTGGGCATTTGTCAATCATCGTGTCGCTCATGAAGGAATACACTTCCTGTCGCGATAACAAGAAGATCAATAATTTGAACAACTATTTCCCACTGAACTCTGGAAGATGTGCACAGACAGTTTACTTTCTTTTACTTAAAATTGATTTAGATTGAAATTATGGAAAATTGATTTAAATTTCAATTTATTACAAAGCATGAAAAAATCTCACAGGTCTAAACAGACCACTCATGAAAATCTTTTAAATACATAAAATAGGTGTATTTAAAAGAGGAAATACTTCACATACAGATGAAGATAACGAGGACAGTTTCTATTTCGTTGATTATGCTAGTAAATGAACCTCATTAAAACAAAAATGTAAACCCGTTTCCGCTGTTGAATTTGAATTTCCTTATTTTCTAAAATATAATTCCTTAAACCCACTGAACAATTATCCAACAACAAAAAATGCGTTTATTCCTACACTAGTTTACGTTAATCTACGCCAGTTGAACGACCGTTTTCCTATGCGGGTCTTATACATTCGCCAAATATAGGTTTATTATCTGATAGTTTATTTGAAAAACTGGTCGCTTTAAAAGGAAATTCAGCTTATTTGAGTTAGACTTATAAGTTGTTCAAAATTTTATAACTGTAAATTAGTAATTTATTATAATTGACAAATAGAATAAATTGTTGTAAAAACAGTAATAACAAAAATTATTGTATTTACTGTAGTTGAGTATTTGAAGTATTATGTATTAAGATATTCAAAACCTGATGTATTTTGAGTGTGTATTTAAATACTTATTTACGACGTATTTTGGTGAAGTATTTAAATACTAAATTTAAAGTATTTGGCCCAACCCTGTGTGACGTATGGGGGAGAAGTACCATCTACACATGTTGTTTGAGCTCTAGAATCTGTTCCCAAATTTTGAACTATAAATAGTTGAATGGTGAAACATTTTTTTAAAGTGAAGTTCTCAACATTTGAAAACTAAACGTTTTTACTCCGACTTAAAGAAAACGTAATTTTATTGATAACAAACTGACGACTTCATTTTTTATAATGCTTACAAAATAATAATCCAAAACCCCCGCTCTAGTCTTACACTACTAGGAAACGGAGAACTCAACAAAACATGCTTATCAGAGGTGCACATAGTGAAGCTACATTTATGTCCAGAAGCAAAAGAAAGAGGCATTTCAGTATTTGCTCGATCGATAAGGAAAACTGGACAACAATCTGTGAATATTGGAAAACAAGTGAAACTCATTAAGTTGAAGAACTGTTTTCAGATTAATCAGCTCGAAGTAGAATTTGTGCAATTTGTCTACTCCGTATCTTCTGCTGCATAGGTGATAAAACTGGTCTTCTAGTAACACATTCCATGATGGATTTGTTTTCCTGTACATTTTTAGCGTATGTAATTTAGTAAATACAAACAGCAGGACCGCTTGCTTGTAGATATGTAGTACGTGTAGCTGTAAATTTTTCATCTCAAGTTTCTTTTGCCACTGTCTTGTGAACTAAGTATAGGTCTTTGTTTCACAGTTTGGCGTTTTTACCAGGGAACGTTAGCTATTTTCTGAACATATTTCTCATGGTTTTTGAGATGTCTGGCGGGTATAATCTCTTGAGTATGATAAGTGGTTTTATTTAGTTATATTGTTTTTCAGAAATTGTGTGCGTTACATGTCACATAAGATGATTGGGAAGGATGAATTCCTTCATTCCATATATATTATTACATGTACTGTATATTTACATAATTTACAGATAAATATAGTATATTATGAACTAACTTTTCTAATTTTCACTTCCTTAATGACAATTTCCTTCCCTTCGAATTTCTAAATCTTTTCAGAATTGTCTTACGCATTTATTTCGCAAAAAATTCCGTTCATT
Organism: Teleogryllus occipitalis; assembly: GCA_011170035.1. Classification (NCBI taxonomy): domain Eukaryota; kingdom Metazoa; phylum Arthropoda; class Insecta; order Orthoptera; family Gryllidae; genus Teleogryllus; species Teleogryllus occipitalis. Next base: position 181,959 of record BLKR01002243.1, read on the forward strand.
ATTATAATTTGCCACCATTTTGAAAAATTGCTACAGAGTGTAATTTTAAATGTCCCGGTCGTCGTTTACGCGCTATCTCCATTGGCTGATTGCTCTTCGACGCAAATGGCTCAAAATGGGCGCAAGATAGCTGCTTCTTCCTCCATGATAATTAGAGATTTGAATAAGAGTGTTGGGATTAACGTTGAGTGCCGTCTCTGATAGAATACTCTCTCGTAGGAATATTTGTATTTAAAAATAATTTAATATGACAACTGCAGGTAACAAAGCGAGTCGCACCAGGGCAAGGACCTATACCCAAGTACCCAATAGCGCTATTAAATGTTCGCATCACGTTTTTTGTTATCAACTGATTGTCGAGACATGCGAATATGGCATACTTTCGGAAATTTTAGGTGCCACTGACATCATTCAGCAATAACTTAAGTTAGTAAAATGATATAAACAGAAGGAAGACTTTAATTACAGTTTATTGTAGCACTATCATGCCGGAATATTACGCAAGATCTTGTAAGAACGAAGTTATTTTCCTTATTCGAACAGTGTCCTTTCGTTTTGGAAATATTTTATATAAATAAATGAACTTTATTTGTTTAAACAACCAATTATTTGTTTTTATCCAGAAAAATACATCTTATTAGATCCTAACGTAAAATTAGAGCAATTTAGTCCCCATCAAATTGAAGTATATTAGTCGATGGTATTTATAACATTAGAATAAACTGAAATTTGGAGAGTAAGGAACCACGAGTAAAATGGGTCAGAGCCTGAGAATCCGTGGCCTAGTTATCACAATCCAAGATTATGATATGAGACCACATTCGAGGACTTGTTTGCGAGAGTCAATTACTTCGAACCTTCTGGAATGTAGGAATTTTTTTTCAGGTCGTCAAGAGCGAGTATTGAGTAAAAACAGGGGGAAAGTATATAAATTTAAAAAGTCGTTGCTCGAACAGCAGAAAACATGCCATTCAATTTCCTTAATTTTAGGGGCAAAAGGAACATTCAGTTCTCCTTGTTGTTGAGTAGTGATAGTTTTCTTGCATACGAGGAGAATGATACACAAAATATTGTTGAGCAATGTTAGATTTCTTGCATTGGAAGTCACCTGATCAACCGATTCAGATAGTCAGAAGCTCACTCTAGATCTTCTAGATCTGGATTACCTAGAACATTTCAGGAATAGTGAAGCTCGTAGACTATTTAGAGTATTATCCAACTCATATTTCAAATTACGATGCGTTGGCAGTTTCGATTATACGGTATATGTATTGCTTCTCGACATGGAAGTAGCTTGAATTTGCTCTACAAATGCTTGAGTTAATTTGATTGCTACTAGTAAAATTTCTACCATAACTACCATCATTACTGTCCTGTCTCTCTATTTCACCTAAAATTATATTACTACTACGGATATCAATGCATTGCAATTTATCTTCATTTCGGCATGTGAACTAATTTCACTATAATTGATACTCATTTGATTACTGTTACTAAAATTACAGATATTGTTCGTACTAAAATCAAATTGAGTTATTGATGTATGGAAAATCAGTTGAAAATCTTGCAAAAACTACGTAAAGATTCGAGATATTTGAGTTTCAAACTTGGCGGTCTATTAATAACAAGTTATTGAAAGAAATGTAGATGTAGTTTTTTCACATTGACGAAATATAAAATATAATTAAAAATAATATTAAATATAAGTTATATTAAATTTAGCATCATTACGAATATTAATGTAAGGCAGTAAACACGTACACACCATTTTTTAAATGTAATGTGTGTATAAATCTGTAGTTAAAAAATAATAATGTTCCAATTAATTTTATAGATGAAGCACTAATGTAGTTGCCTCTGAGAGAATTTTGTTACTATTTAATGTCTTTAATTATTTTTATATAAAAGATTGTTCAAGCCTGCAACAGCTCCTAGATTACTCATAACAAATTTCATAACAGAGAATCATTGAAGAACTGTGTAAGTACCCATTATATTTTCACTGACGGTAAAAGTGACATATGACTGAAAGTTAAAAAATCTTAATTTGATTCAAAAGGAAGGAGTTGCTTACAATTTGATGAAACCCCACCAACCGTTAAGTCAGAATCAGTGTACAATTATAATTTATACAGGACTGTTTGGATAACTCTAGCCTGTCTAACGTGACTAGACGAAACATATAAAAACAAATATAATTTATATAAAAAGCAAGTGCGTATTTGATCCACCAGCCCACGCTAGAAGTTCAATAAATGAGTATGAAATTTATTAGCAACTATTCGTCGTATTCTACACTGCATTCATGCTGACTGAAAATAAAGTCAAGTTCTGAGTTGAAACATGTATGTTGTGTCTTATTTCAGTCGTAAAAACACATAAAATACTAACAAAGTAATAGTTTCGTCGATATTTTTCTCACGTTTCTTGGTAATTCTGGAAATAATGTAATCTTAATAGTTATGCCAAATACAGGTCAACTGCAGGGTCTCATGCACACTTTGTTCTATTATTATTTAACGTTAGATATAGATAGAGATATCCTATAACTATTTACTATTCTTTAGAACTTTATTTATTAATTATCTTCTTTTTCAAGATACGTTATATTGTGTATATTGGTTGTTTGTTATTTTGCAGAATGTTACTTACTCTATTTGTTAATTGTATTGGTAGGTCCAAATGTAACTCCAATAATATATAAGAATATCAACTATTTAATAATATAATTACCTAGAACGCAGTCGCTTGACTTATAAGTGCTCTTACGAGTAGAACACTATTAAAATAAATGGGCAAATATAATTTCACTTATGTAAAATATCCATTTGTGAAGATGAAACATTGAATGTTGCGCCAATTTGTACTCGAAAAGAGTGTTGGGGCGTTTATAAATACATAAATATATCAGTTTTAAGCCACGATCATACAATAATCGCGAATGACTGATCTTAAATTAAATAACGTTTTTGAGATTGCCGCCGAATCAAGGGAGGACCCTTTATCTGGGTTTCAGCCTCGTATTTGCACTAGAGGCGATTTACTCAGTAGTTGTGTTATTGAACCGTGAGGTGATGACCAAATAATTTAATCTCTTACCGCATATAATACCAAAATCTTAATTATGACTAGGGTGCGGATTTTGATGACTTAAAATAACGCCAAAAATGATCAATGAAATGGTCTTAAAATAGTTTTAAAACGCTTTAAAAGCAAAGAAAAATTACATAAAAATTTTGATCAAAACCAGTTCGGATGATCAATTCAAGATGGAAATGTTACTGATGTAATAGAGGTTTCTTTCTATTGTTCAAGTGAATTCAACTTGAAAATTTGTGGCTTAGATCATTGTTTACCAGTAAATCTGTCTTTAGTTATAGCGAAATCGGTGGAACCGACAGTGGCACTGATGGGCTTCACAGGGAGCTTACATACGGCTGACATTACAATTTCTGAGCAAAGAAATCGAAAAGGCTATTCAGAATTTCTGTGAAGAATATTGTTCTATCACGTAAAGATTATTTGAAGCAAGTACCACTAAAATGATATTAAAATCGATGTAATCGGTGGAAAATGCTTTAAAACGACGGAAAAGGTAAAAAATGACTTATTAGTCGAAAACGACAAAAATGCCAAAGAATGTTCTACAATAATAGGTCATTTCCTTTTGTCATAGCATAAAATTAATGTCTGCACTAATAGGCATTGTTCTGAAGGAAAAAATGACTTTTCATTAAAATCCGTCCGTTATTTATGGCAGTGGCTCTTGATGACAATTAACATACAGAGAAGATTGCTTGCAATTTGTGATAGTATCTTATTCTCAAGGCGATTGTAATGAATAATAAAAACGTTTTTAATCTACTATATAAATACAATTTTCGGATGTAGAGACAGTACAAGTGTAATTTATTATCATTAAGGAATTTCGAATTATAGTTTTACTTCATGCTGAAAATTAACAACATAATTGAATTGAAATCAAGCATGAATAATATTGCACACTAGTTAAATATTGTGGAATTTAGTCGCAACTGTGTATGGTTATATTAATCACCGTTATTTATTACGGTTTTCAGCAATGTCTTCGATTACAGCGATGCAAAATTATCCGATAAGTATTCGAGTTACATCTTGGTGAGAACAAGTACTGTAGTGAGGTCTTATTAGAACAAATAATGTTTGTGAGAAATCAGTTTCTGGTAATGATTAATTTAATACTTTTTATTACTAGTTGAACCTTCAGCAATGCTGCTAGGGTAGTTGGGATTCGAACGATAGTCACGCAAGTCTGCTCAGTCAGGCCCTATTCCTACCATAGGGAGCGTCCGCCGAGGCGTCCGTCCCCTTGTTTGTCTCTCTCCGGTCCGTTTTCCCTTCCCTTTTCTCTACCCTGTGACTCCTTCACGCCCGTTTCTTTCGAGTCCCACTCTCAAGATCGATTTTCATTTTCTTAAAAGTTTCCTGATGTAAGTAGCTTTTAATATATCGCCGATGTTTAGTGTGTTTTTACGCAATAGCCACGAATATAGATATATATACGAATTGTGTTCTTGGCACCGTGAGGATATGAGGGGCGAAGAGGACGTTGGCTCTGAGAAGCGGATTTCTAGAAATAAGTGTCCGCTTGATATCTTTTTATGTCTGTTTGCTTTTTGTATATAGCACTGGACCAGGTCTTACTTTTTTACGATCGAATGGCGATTAGGTATCGTAAAAAGCAGCATTCTAGTAGTTTGTGGTGTTGTGCTTTTGTATTTGAAAGATACGCAATACATTTTTTATCAAATCGCAATATCTAAATGAACGAAGTAGCCTAATTGCTAGTAATACATTGTATAACCCATGCCTTGTGCTGAAAATACAATAAAATAAACTGATTCTATTGAATTATATGAGATTTACAATAATTCATGTTTTCAGTGCGTGAAATGTAGAAAAAGAAATAGATCTATCACAATAACATAGTTAATTTGCATTTTGGTTTGGTAATTTTAATTCTCTTTTCCATTACGTCTTAACAACTGGGGGCGCTCAAAAGTATTTCCCTATGGAATATAATAGCTATGACTAAAGGGATTCGGTCACGCGATGTACACTGTGGTATGAATTACTACGAATCAACCTGAAAAGCTTACCCAGACTCAGACTCCCAGATAGTCCCAGTTGATAAATTACAACGAAATGGGGGCTGTGTGAAACGCCCCCTATAACGAAGTGAGAATATCTATCGATCTTGAGTAATGAAGCACACTATAATTGTTTCTGATTGAAGTGAGATTGGCGATGGTGTTTCGTTACAAATGAAATGATTACGAGTTAATGAAGGCGAGCGTATAATGACTCAGGAGATAATTTATTACCAGGCAATGCTTCAATAGAATAACTAAAATGTAAAAGATTAATTGTACACAGATCTCCGAATACGTAATACAAGTTTAGTGCTGAATATGGTCCTCATTCATGGTAATGCATGGTTCCAGTCTTAAACATCATCAACAAAATCATAATATTGAGAGCACTTTTATCCTATAAGTGTATCGCCATGCAATAATGTGCGACAGGTCACGCTCAAATGTTCGTTCATAAGCACCCAAGGGAGTTCGTGTCCTGTCGAACAGCATTGCATGAAGTGTTGCATACCAATCAGGAGCAAATGCCAGGTGTAATTTTGTTATATGAATTTTTTCGACACATGTTCATTGGAAAAAAATGATCTTCAAGTTACCTACTTTTCTTAGAAGTTTGTAATATTTATTCTATGACAATCTGTACGTTGGAAATTTAATTATTGACAGTAAATCGTGAGAAAATGATGATGATGATGATGATGATGTGAGCCTTGAATTTTGAATCCATAAAGGGGCAAGGGCCTCCTGTCAGAACACACGAGTGGTTCTGCTTAACTCTTAAGCAGAACTCTTAACCTGTCCTTAAGATATATTTAGTTTTTTCACTAACGTTTACACTTTAACTTTTTACACTATTTACATTATTTTCAGTTATCCATATTTAGCACTTCCTTTCACTAATGATGTTTGCCACTTGTTTCTCTTGAGCCTTTCATATTTCCCTGTTTCTTGCTATTCTTGACCATATGTTGCCGTATACATTCTTTAAGACATCGGCCCATCTTTGTTTAGGACGTCGTGAGAAAATAGAGACAGTTTATTTTACATGCCTTTGTTTCTTTCCTGAGTTATCACTAGTCATGGTAGCTATAAGTGGTAGTTAAGATGGTTGAATTGATAGAAATTAGCATTCTGGAGTTAGGGCGATGAAAACAGTGTTGGAAAGCGAGTCATACAATCCGCTGTTGAACAAAAATTAAATGTATTGTAAAAGTTGAGCCGAACGTAAAATAGTGATGAGGGTGAGAATTATTAGTGTGGGAATTATGTAGATTGTGTATTACTGCCTTGAAGAAGATGTAATAAAACGTTGAAATATATGGATGTAAAACAGTTTTTTCTGTTTTATCAGGACTTAATTCAGGAACACAATTTACCAAACAATAAAATAAAAAAGTAAAAAAAATATAATTATTTTCAAAATTACCAGTGTGTGCACTATACGAGTATATTTTGATTTCAGAAATATTCCTTAAACTTGTGAGTGAAAGTATTAGTTAGAAAAGTTGATATCACACGTATGTTTGTTGTAGGCATGAAATAAATGTAACTTATAACAATTGAAAATATTTTTATACATATGGAACTAAATAGAAACCTTGCCACAAATAGTTAATTTAATCCTTTAGAAAGTGCTGAGAATCAGATTCTATATATTCATTAATCGAAAAAAAAATCGTATTTAAGTGAAGGAAGAGTAGTTGAGATGATATTGTGTGCACGCTATATATTTTTGTTAGTTCTTTCAAAATGAACGATCAGTCAGTTTTCTTTCTGCTATGAAATAAAGTGAGGTTCTACCTGAATCTACCATATTAAACACAACGCGAAAAAAAACGAGAGAGAACCAATAAGAGACTCCCTGTGGTACTTAGAACCTAAACATCTATTAGGAGCGTATTGTTACTCTTGTCCTTTAATTTAAGTATCATTGGAGTTTATTCTTCAACCGCCTCAGATCAACTAATATTGACTTGAGCTTTGCTAGGGCTTATGAAATATTATTTTTTGTTCTATGTTTTACAATTTTTTGTAAAACCTTTGCTTAAATGCTTTTGTACCGTACTTCCAAACTTGTTTCATTTCAGCCGCTCGTCTAGTCATATCTTACAATTAGTCCGTTTCTTAGTCCATTTCATTTCTCATTTCACCATATTAGATTATTTTACATTGCTTGAGATTACATCATTACGTCATTTGATTTAACTTGGTATTGCGCCAACTGTAAATCTTTTCGTAACGTTTCGATATATCACTCTCATCACATTTCTCATTTCATCCTTCTACATCACTTCACATCAGAATGCGCTCCGATGTATCCCAATCATATCACTTCATGTCAAATAATATCATGAAGAATCTAATCTCTCTTTAGGATGTGTTATATTACGTTTTATAATTTCATTCTCTTTACATTACTTTCTCTTTATTCACACAATTCTTCGTAATTGTCGTTTTTATTTATAAAAACGTTCAATTAGCCTCAGTCCGCTCTACAGTTACTTGCTCCGCATCTCATCACATGACTTCCCCTCTCCCTATATCTTCGATTGCTCTCACTTTCCCCGCCTCTCCCTCTCTCTCCATCTGCCCCTGAATTCCTTTATTTATTTATTTTTTAAATTTCAGAGGGATACATGGTTCAGTTTCACAGTACAAACTTTTTCACATGTTTTTGATGCTTATGATCTATTTTAAAAAACTAAAGTATTATTTCTTTAAAATTATTTCTTAAGGAGAGGTAATTACTGAGTCTTTTTTGAATAATTTTCTCAAGAATGTTTGGTAGTAGGTAAAGAGGATAACTAGCTTATTGGTCGATAGTTTTCTGGATGTTTGTTAGGTTTTGGAATGGGTATTACTATAGAGTGTTTCCATAATAGTGGGAAGTAACCTGTTCTGAATGAAGAGTTAGAAATATTATTTAAGAATGCTATGACTTGATTGGGCAGACTTTATAGAATTTTGTTATTTATTCTGTCATGCCATGGATCCTTCTTTTTAGGGAGTGTTTTTATTATGTTTGTTATTTCCTGGAGGAATGTGAATCTGATTCTGGAGGGTACATTATAATTAGGAACTATTGTTATTTGTATGATTGTTTGGTGTGTAATGTGTGAGAATGAGTCGTTTGGTTTAAATGTATCTGCAAAATGATTTACTAGTGTTTCAGATTGTTCAAAGCGTGAGAATTTTGTCCCTGTGCTGGTATTATGCGGAGGGATAGTATTTTTTTGTTTAGTATTTTATTTTTAAATCGCCACAGTGTATTGTTACTTGAGCTTAATGTTTGAATCATGGTGTTGTATTGTTGCTGTTTGTGTGTGAAAAGTGTTTTCTGGTAATATATGTTAATAGATTTAGTTCCTTTTTAAATTCAGGGCTAGTGTGATTCCATAACCTTCTTGTTTTATTCTTATGTGGATTAAATTTATTATGCTATTGGGTAGTTCATTTTTTTATTCTGCGCATTTGTAGGCGATTTATTTGGTTTACTGTTCTCTAGTTCACTTAATGTTATTGAGTATTGTTATTGCTTGATCTATTTTTAGAAGGATATTATTTATTTTGAACTTTGGGAAGGTTGTTTTAACATTATTTTTTATTTTTGTGCCAATTAATTGAGTGAGTGTATTGGGGAGTAAATATTATGTGGTGATTATTCCTGGTAGATGGTCTGAGTCCATTTCATGGAGTGCTATGGAGAAAAACGTTTGTTGTATATTTGTTATACCTATGTATAACAGGTCTGGGTTCTTAGAGTGATCAAATGAGTAGTAGGATGGCTCATTGGGGGTTATGAAACGTAGTTTATTGTTGTTTATTAATTGTAGTAGTTGTCTCCCAGCTGAGTTATTGTTTTTACATCCTCACTGTATATGTTTTACATTAAGATCACCTAGGACTATTGTTGGTGTATGTTGTTCAATAATACCAATGAAATTGGCATGTTGAATTTTCACATTGGGGGCTTATATACTTCTATGAATGTAGTTTCCAGGTAATTGTTATTAATAAACTTAATTGCTGCTGTTTCAATACCCGGGGTTGGTCGTAGTATTATTATTTCATAAAATGGTATTGTGCTCTTTATTAGAATCATTACTCCTCCTGTATTAGAATTTGATCTGTGTGCTCTGATTACTTTATAATCTGGTATGTTGAAGTTTGTACTATTGTTTAAATGTGTTTCAGTTATACATGCAAAGTCAATTTTCTTATCTTGCATTAAATATTTTAGTTCGTTAACTTTATTGATTACTCCATTTGCATTCCAATTGACTATGGTAATCTTATTAATGTGTGTTTGTAGCATAATTGTAATTAATGTATGCTGAGATGGATGGATGAATGAATGAATGAATGAATGAATGAATGAATGAACGAATGTTATTTATTATGGATAAGTAATTAAGTTCATTATATTATGTGAGTGGCTTGTGTTTGTGTTGTTAGTGTGTGTAATGTTTGGGATATTTTGAGTGTTGGACAGTCTGAGGAAGTTAGTTTGGTTATTTTGAGATGGTTCTGTTGACGACCCATTGGTTCTAGATCTAATTTGAGGATCTTTGAGGTTACGTTTCTGGCTTCTTTTTTATAATAGGGGCATTCTACTGTTCTGAGGCCTGCTCTGTAGTTTACGTGACATTTATAACATTTCAACTGTTCATTTTTATGAGATAAAGTTGCAGAATAAGGATTTTTGGAACAATAAATGCATGCTATTTTATGGTTACAATTATTTTTGGTATGACTAAAATCTAAACAACTCATGCATAGAATGGGGCATTTAGGTCTTTTTATCCTTTCAGCTTTTACAATGAAATTACAAATTTATCTTACTTCTAAAATTTTTTCAATGTTTTCTTCTCTGTTGAATTCGCAGGAATGCATGTATCAGAGGTCTATTACCGGACGATACCGGTCGGGAAATCGTTGAGTGGCTAGGTGGTAGTGGGCTATTTGATTTATGGAGAATATATTTGATTAGACGTTGTTCGAGAGATGAGCAATGTGGTGCTTGAGGGATGCTAGATGTAGTTCTCAATGGAGATGATCACTAGAAATGAACCATGGGGCGTGAGTAGCTAATCTTAAATATTTGTTTTGCATTTTATTGATGTTTGTCTGTGAAGCGTTCGTCCAAATGGAGCAGGCGTACAACATTAAAGGTCTGATTATTGTCTTGTATAGGGTTACGGCATTGTTTAACCTCCGTCAAGGTGGCATCCCCACTATATGGAAAATCAAAAACAACTAGCCTATAATTTTGTACTAATTATGAACTAATTTTGTACCAAAATACAAAAAAATTATACTAAACTATAAACCGCTAAAAAACGAAAACCAAAAGTGAGGGAGCCAGCTTGACGTCAAGCTGGAACCTACTTTTTTCACGAATTAAAACTCAACTAGCCCATAATTATCTACTAATTATGTACTAATTTTGTATCACAATAAATAATTTTGTACTCGATTTTAAACAATTGAAAAATCGGTTTCAAAAACGCACTTTTCAAGTATATTTACTATTTTTCTAAAACTCACTTATAATCAGATCTCAAAGTCAACATTTATAGTATCGTTTGGTCCTCGATCGATCTTTTCCGTGTAATAATTTCATATTTTTATTTGGTCCCCAACAGATATTAAAGGCAAGAAACGGGAAATATTGCATGCAGCTTAAATGAAAAGTCTCCGCCATGACACTTTCTTCGGTCAGAAACTCAAAATCAACTAACCAATAGTTATCTACTAATTACGTGCTAATTCTGTATCACAATAAATAATTTTGCACTCGATTATAAACAATTAAAAAACCGGTTTCAAAAACGCAATTTTCCCGTGTATTAACGGTTTTTTAAAAGCTATTTCTAATCAGCACTCAAAGTTGAAGTTTCCACAGTAGTTTGGTACTCTAATGATATTTCTCGTGTACAAATTTCAAAATTTTATGTGCTCCTCCAACAGAGATATTAAAGACAAAAAAAGGGAAATATTTTGTGCAGCTTAAAAGAAAAGTGTCCGCCACGACACTTTTTTTGTATCAGAAACTCAATATCAACTATCTCATAATTATCTACTAATTGATTACTAATTCTCTACCACAATAAATAATTTTGTACTCGATGTACTCAAAGTACAATTAAAAGCCGGTTTCAAAAACGCCATATTCGCCTATAATTACGATTATTTTAAAATCTATTTCTAATCAGATCTCGAAGTTGAAATTTCAACTATAATTTTGTAGTCAACTGATCTTTTTCGAGTACTAATTTCTAAGTTTTATCTGGTCCCCCAACAGAGATATTAAAGGTAAAATAGGGAAATATTGCCTGCAGCCGAAAAGAAAAGTATCTGCTATGACACTTCCTTTGGTGTGGAACTCAAAATCAACATGCTCATAATTATCCACTAATTATGTACTAATTTTGTATCACAATAAATCATTTTGTGCTCTATTAAAAACAATTAAAAAACGGGTTTCAAATATGCCCTTTTCGCGTAAAGTTTCGATTTTTTAAAACCCATTTTTAATCAAATATCAAAGTTGAAACATATACTATGGTTTGGTACTAGAATGATCTATTCCGTGTAATAATTTGAAAATTTTATCTCGTCGCCCAACAGAAATATAAAAGACCAAAAACGGGAAATATTATGTGCACCTTAAAAGAAACGTGTCCTCATGACACTTCTCTTGGTGAGGAACTCAAGAAGTACAGTACTGGAAACATAAATTGATCGCGGCCGTCTGCGGCTAAGTTCAGCTTTTGCACGGCTTGGCCAGCCCTTGTCATGACGAAACGTCGCAGGCGGAGCCTCACAAACCATCGTAGCCAATCTCAACGCAGGGGGGAGTGCCCTAACAAAATTACGACGTACAAAATGGCGGGCGCCGCTAGTTCAGATGTGGAAGTATTTTCAAATAAAAAATACATGGAAGAAACACTTGTATGAACATGAAAGTAAATTCATTGAAATATATATGAACACATAGCACGTAACCACTGTTAACACAATTCTTTTTGAAGAATTGACATTGATATCAGATAAAATAACACTAATTTTAGAACAATTACGTTCTTATATACATTTAATTTCCAATATTCTTGTCCAAACACAATTTATGAACTTGATCAAATGACCAGTTTACTGCAGAATTTTGCGATAAGAAAAACGATTATAATTGCATATTTTCAATTGTTCATATGTATATTACATTTGCAAAAATGCAAAATACTGTTTTTCTCGAATCGTTAGGACTTCTAGGGAACCATTTTAATAAAAGAAAGTAAAATTCAAAGACCAACTGCATATTTATCATTAAAAACAATTAAACTAGATATTAAGCAATTAATTTGCATCTCATGTCAAAATTGTTATTTTGCTATCATCAAATTAGGGACAATTTGGGGACACTCCCCGGCAGGAATAGCGCACATTTCGCAATTGTTTATAAATTGTTAATTGTTGCATAATTGTTAATTCGCTGTTTTTGGTTCTGGGACATCTTAAAACCCTTCCCACTTTATAATTGCAAAAATTGGAAATTGTTTATAATTTTACAAATTTTGCAATTCTTTTTTATTCTCTCATCTCAATTTCTTTTACACAAGATGCATAATTCCGCAATCCAACCGGAGCTATCGCCTTTGGTTTTCGAGATACGCAATTGTTTATAGGATCTTAGCGTCTGATGCCAACCCTCACTTGTTTCCAACCCCCAATTCATTCGATCTTGGCAGTCAAGTATAAAATTCATATAGTTTTGCAGTGTCTTGCTTTCTGTTGATTAAATTGTATTAACGATTTGTGACTTCCGACAAATCGGTGAAAATTATTGCTCATGAGTCGTTTTCAACTTTCCAAATTTAATTTCTATTCTTCATGTATCGTTGGAACAGTAGTTTGGTTATTTTGATTCGTCTGTATTATAAATAAATGCTGTGGCAAATTTGAAAACGCTGAGACTAACTGTTGTCCTGCAAATTTGAAGATTTCTTTGTGGTTGAATGCATTCTATTCAGTGGTGCGAAGTGTATGCCAATATGTTTAACGTCTAGCGAAGAAATTCATTTTCAACAAATTATTTTGCAAAATGCTTTTGGACAGAGCGGTGTCATGATAGATCATTTTCATATTTATTCCACGAGGCAAGTTTTAGGCAGCAGATATATTCTGTGTATTATTTTTAATTTTGTTGAAATTGAATCACATGTGAATTTTCAAATAGAACCATACATTTTACCTGTAATGAATATATCAATAGAGGAATTCAATGATGTCTCATTTGTTAATAATTTAAAGAGTAATAATGTATATTTGACACCGGGCTTGAGCAATCCTCAACTCTAAGGCAAAGAAACACTTATCATTGGCTCTTCTAGTAATTCAAGTGGCCTATCCTCGGAAGATTCCCCCATTCTCCTCGCCTTAAAAGGCATAAGAGGCGGAGTCTGTAGAATGTGGCACCAATCCAATAACACTTCCCTCACCTGGAGAATGCTTCGTTACTCTCTTTTGTGGGAACACGTTCTTGTCGTGTATTAAATTGTGAAAAATAATTTAAATTCAATGTAACGAACGAATAAGAGTTTTGTTTACATTGTAATGCTACACACATTTAAATATAGAAATAAGACATGCAACTAAACAGTATACATATGTTTTAGGAAGACGAAAATTCTTTGTTATTATAACACTCATTTGTATACTTTTCACAGACAATATTGAGAAGTACACCATCAATCTGATGATTTGTTCTGGTAATCTGATGATTTGATCTTATACATAAATGACATGTAATGATAGAAATTTCTAATGTCTGGTATGGGAAATTAAGTATGAGCTCAGTTAATTTTAATGAGAGAGCATTTTCGCGATGAAAATGTTTTTTTTAATGCATGTATTCCAAATTCATATACTTCCTTACATTAATTAACGTTGTTTCCATTTCCATTGAAGGCAAGGACATAACATCTCTCATGCGCCTATGTTTTGAAATGACCCTCAAAGAGGTCACTTTCTCGCTTTCAAAAATTAGTAGATACCACGGACTGTGAGACCGCACGTAAAGTTCTAAACAAACTTCATTCTTGTTCATGAGCATGTGTTAATCTGTCCAACATTTTTTGTGTCGGAGAGGCTGTGATTCTTGGGGAGATAATAGTGTAGTGGACATGGTAACAACTCTGCACCTAAGCGAGTTCTTTTCCTAGTGTGGACAAAACGTTTGGGGATTGGAAACCTTTCTGCGGACTTCATGAATTATTATAATATTGCGATACCAAATAGTGCGTCCTATTATCATTATAGTTTTAATTCAATTTTTTGTCTTTCATTTTGTTTGCATTTTAACCAGTTTTCTGTTTCTTCTATAATTTTGTTAATGTATTTTAGGAATAGGGTTTAACTGATGCCAATGTTATTCTTGACTTAAGCTATATTGCTGTTTCCAAGTTCTCGGGGTCTTATTGCGATCGGTGAGCTGAAGAATACCTGCATTAAGAGTGGACTGACAATATGCCAAGCTTCAGAAAAAAATTTCAGAATCTCGAAGGGAATATTGATAACTAAAATAAAAGATTGTAAAATGTCGCGATCGTAATAGTTGTGACTGTCAATCAAATAATATCCTAGCAGAATCTATAGCAAGGGCGATCAGTTTTGCCCGCATGAGCATTCCTGTTCCTATTTATGCCTCGCGGGTGCTGCCACTCAAAATCGTCGCTGCAGCGGGCAACGAACGAAATTTGAGCGCGGAAACATTCCTGGGAGGTGGGTAACTGAATTACAAAAGGGAACAATGTTTTCATGAGATTTTTATTAAATAAAACATAATAACTGTTGTAAAAAGCGCTTATTTATTGGAAAATAGAAAAATTCGTAATAATATTTTTCTGAGAAATAGAATTATATAGAGTCCCACCAACTATGGGCCACCTCATAACTTCTAAACGGTTTCCGATATCGAAATGCAGTTTTCGCTTAACAATGCGGAATCATGGGGGAAGTAATGTGCGGTAGAGATATAATTCGAAATATTTTTAGTTTTCGAGAAAATTAATTATCTTTGATTTTTTAAATGGAACCATACCATTTTTTCACTAGCGATAGATAATCATAAATAGACGAATGCATTGATGTAACATACGTTAATGTTTTGATAGTATATGGAGTATAAAATTATACTTTCAGACATGTGATTTTGAACTAAACGTACGAAATTTCCTATTAGCAACCGTTGCAATTGTCGCATTTGAGGAAGGTTGCCTTCGCGGCGCCGGCACTTTTGCGAGAACGGGAAAGGTCGCGAAGGCCACTTTCCCCAAAAGCGACAGTGTCGACGGCTGCAAGAGGAAAAATTGCACGTTTAATTTCAAATCTCAAGTCTCATAATATAAATGTATAAAAACGGTTTTCTACGGTTA
Organism: Teleogryllus occipitalis; assembly: GCA_011170035.1. Classification (NCBI taxonomy): domain Eukaryota; kingdom Metazoa; phylum Arthropoda; class Insecta; order Orthoptera; family Gryllidae; genus Teleogryllus; species Teleogryllus occipitalis. The sequence goes on from BLKR01002243.1 coordinate 197,524, forward strand.
TATTATTATCGGTTATTTACATCACTACCAATGCGTGAACTATTTTTTTATTTAATCGCAAAATATCAAGAAATACTAATACTGCCTTACCAATCCGTTTGAATTCATGTAATTCTGCAATTACAAAGTTAATTGGGAATGAACGTAAATTAATTAAGTAATTTAAATTAATTAAATTAAGTTTCGGGAGGTTCGCTTTCTCTAATTGTAAATTGGGAGTCAGAAAATAAACGGACGCAGAATATTACCTGGGAAGTGGGGAAAATGAATATTACGCAACACTGTCGCTTAATGTCATCATTCGACGACTTTCTTGCTATCGAAATATCAAAATATTTTAGAAGATAACATTATTATTCAGCTTCATTTGTTAGCATAATGTACTCGATAAATGGATTAAGACGTACTTTTTTAGTTGGGACTCATCAGGGCTTTAACTTATCACACGGTAAAGAACTTATTTTGCTCAATGAACGTAAGTTAAAATTAATAGTTTTTTAAATTAATAGCTATTTAGACAGTAAAAAAGATTAAAAATGCCTTTACATATTTATTGGCTTTAAGAGTGTAATACATATTTATTGCGAATCCTATTGTATTTTATTTCAATCATTTATGTCCCCGTCTGAAGTTGGGACTCATGGCAGTTGCTTAGGCCAAAGGACGGCCTTGCGAACAACTCGAAAACTCTAGCAGAAACTTCTACTACATAATCCGAACGATGTGTTAGAATAAAAATATCAAGTTTAGAAATTAAGACTACTCTTTTTATTCCCTTATATTACAAAAGTTCAAAATGTTACCAACTCTCTGGTATTTGGAAACAAAATAAAACGGCCGTTTTTGTAAGCTTAAAAAGTCTTTGTACACGCCTGTTGAACAAAACATATTACGTTATTTAATACTGGGTATGAATTCCATTTGCTTTGATTATTGTCTCTAGTCTTTGCAACATAGATTTCAGCAACGTTGCCGTAGTCGCAGGGTCAATTAAACTTCGTTCTCTCAAACATGCATGTTTAATATTTTCTTATTAGACAAACTGTATTTTCTATTTTCAATCCCATAACTGACCACATATGACCTACAGGGTGATATGTGATCTGTGAATGTCAGGGAATTTAAGAAGTGAATGAATTTGCTTTCTTAGTGTTTAAAGGTAGCTATAATCTAGTGGCGCCTCTGGAGTGACCTGATTAGTAACCAGAGAGGGCACCAAATACAAGAATATTTACCGCTTAAATGTCCGACCTATTTTCATTACTGGACATTTGATTGATACACAAGTCTGGTCTAAGGGATCCCAATTCTTTTGTTAATATTTTGTCTTCGTAATTCAAGTTTCTGTTGGGTAAATATATTACTTTATTCATATTAAAAATGGATGACGATCTTCATATTGTTTTGTGAAATTTTTAATTTAAAACACGTTTACGAATTCTCGTACAGATCAAAATACAAGCAATTTCGCACAGAAGCATTGAGGAAAAGATTTTTTAAACACCGTGCTAACATACGTTCCTAACGTGTTTGCAAATGTCAAAATTCAGGCAGACACATGGCGCGGTCGCACATGATTTGTGACCGACGAGTGCAATCAGCTCACATAATTCCAAATCCTGAGCTGTTGCCACTTGCTCGGTTATCGCTTCCCAGCTAGGATAACAAAAATTACACTGCTGGCCTGAATAGCCGTTACAGCTTTCTGTCGGAAGATAAGGGTTTCAGTGCAGCTGGTAATTAGTCGATTCTCAAAAACATTTAATTGAAAAAAACACCTACCATTGACGCAGTTATTCACTTTCTATTCATCTGACTACCAATACAAATACTAAAAAACCGGTCTTATTTTCTTGTTTTATTGGTAACGGTTACGTAATATATTACAACTTTTACACTACTAACACTTCATTCTTCTAATAACCTTAAGGAAACGACAGAGTCATGGCTGAGAGACAAAAAAATATAATTATTGAAAATCAAAACGATAAATAAAATTCCACGTCTACAATTGATTTCAAAGTCATTTGTCAGATACATACTCTAATGTACAGAATACAAAATAAGTAGTGTAGGCTAGGATTTGAACCCGAGATCTTCAGCACAAGAAGAAGCCACCCAAGTAAATACGCTACGATATTGTCCGTGGGTAGGTCACTTATGTAGTGTTTTGAATATTACAATGTTCTTGATGCCAGAAAATTCTTTCGAAAAATCGCAAAAGCCATTGTTTTTTCAGACAAAATTCTAAATAAAACGTATTTTAAAATTTAATATTTAAAACGATTGCACTTGGAAATAAATCTCCATTATGTGTATTGATGGTGTTCGAAAACATATATATTGTCATCATATAACTTAAACTTTTGCGAAAAACACTCATATTTTAAGAAACGTGCACATGAGATGATTTGAGAGACTAATATTGAAGAGCAGATTGCATTAAGAAAGAAATATGTATAATTATCTTTCGTCTAACGCAGTGTATTCTTCAGACAACATTCACAGAAGTAACGAATAGTACACAGAAAACTGCCAGAATAGCAAACATTCGTTTCGGTTATTTTCAGTTTTAGAGGAATGTCATTTTGTCACACAATAGATCTTCATTGTATTAATTGTAATAATTGATTAATTGTATTGTATTTTTTTTCAAATATACAATTTGTCCGATTTGTTACACATGATTCAAGCAGGAAGCTTTAAGTTAAATTTACTATGCGCAAGAAAATATGAAACAATTGAATATTTGTAATATTGAAAAATTAAAACTTTGCAATGGAAATAAGACTTACTATGTTTTTAAGTACACGTTCCAAAGGTTGATATAGCTCAGTGGCATCGTTAGTTTTCCCTGTAACGTTACTGACCGCGAGGCCCTAGAGTTCGAGTTCCGACGTTGGCGGATGTTCGACTGTGGTTACATATGTAGGTCGAAAAAGTTTGGAGCCGTTTTGAAGAAAAGTTTGAAAATGCTCTCCAGGGGCTTCAACTAAATTAACCCCAAAATTTAAAGAATTATTTTCAAAATCGCAGGGCTTCGATTCGGGCCAGATCGTTAATGGAAAATTAATTTTGACAAAAATTCTACGAATAGTTTACACACTAGTGTTCACAGAGAAACAGACAGACAGACCAGCGGACACATGGACGGAGAGACGGACGTTTTGAAATAATAACACTCTTTTGGTAACTTAAGATCCCAAAAGGTGTATTTCCATTAAAATCTCGACATCGATTTACTGCAACATTACATACATACCTCTCTAAATATTACTTTTGTTACTCCGAATGTTTACGAGAAAGTAAAAATAAATATATAAATAAATACACTTTCACACACCACAGAGTAGATTACACGCAAAAAAGAACACCAATTACAGAGCCCGAATTCCTGCCCGTCAGAATGCAGTTGTAATGTTATTACATTAACAGGGGGTCCCACCAACTATGGACCACCCCCACAACTTCTAAACGGTTCATGATAACGAAATGTGGTTTTGCAAAATGCAGGTTTTTCTGAACAATTCGGAATGATGGGGCAAGTAACAAGCCGTAGAGAAATTGTCTATAATATTTTTATTTTTCGAGAAATTTAATCATCTTCGATTTTTTAAATAAAACTATATATTTTTATCACCAGCAATGGATAGACCATGAAAAGAGGATTAAAATGATGTATCATATGCTAATATTTTGATAGTAACTTGAGTATAAAATTAGGCTTTCTAACATGTGATTTTGAATTAAACGGGTAATCGTGTAGCAGCCCTTGCAACTCTCGGTTTTGGGGAAGGTGGCCATCACGGCGTCTAAACTGTTGCGTCTTGACTGAGAGGGGTGGCAGTGGGGGATAAGAGGCATAACTACAGCAATTCTTGGTGATGGCACAGACATCACACTAAGGCATACCAATTTTAACAATCAGAATGGGAAATTTTTTCCATTTATTTATTTGGATTTAACTTGCCTTCTACTAAAATTTCAAAACATTGATCGTTCCAAAGAACGATATAAAAAAATGGTAGCGTAAAGATGTTAATAATAATAAATATCATTTTCAAACTGAACAAGAAGCCAACCACCGTCTCTTCGTTGGTAAATGTTATTTTTAATTAAAATGATCACTCGTCCACTTTGCAACCAAACGACTGCTGTTCTTGAATGGAAAAGAAAACGGTAGACTTTCGTCTTCTGCATTTTCAAGTTTGAGGCAGCACTTGGCGCTATGAAATTAGAAACTCTCTAATCAGTATGTGCAGTAGCGAATGCAGATATGCATTTTTGTTAAAGTTTGGTAAATTTACACCGATAGAACTGTCAAGAGTATTTCAAGTTTTTTATTACTTTGTTCTTCTGGTAGTACGTTTTTAAACAGGAAGTTTAATTACCGTGAATAATAAGAGAACATGTCTACCTATCTAATCTTTGATGAATTAATCAAGATATTACAATGAAAATATTTAACAATTCATTCGCTTTCCATATATTAAAATGATGGCTTGTTTCTGCACTGCGTTTGATTTTTGTAAATTTAGAAATGACCTTTATTATTATTATTATTATTATTATTATTATTATTATTATTATTATTACTATTATCGTTTTCGCTACAATATTTTTTAATTTCGTTCTTTCCGATTATCGTTGATTTGTAATTTCAGAAGAAGAAAAGTTCAACTCAGATGAACAAGTGGGAAAAAATTCTCATTCAGATCGTTAAAATTGATGTTTGTTCATATGTTTCTCATGTCAAGATCATGAATTACTGCATTTACACCTTCATCCTACACGGCCATCCCTCTCACACTCCTCTCTTCACAAAACAGTATCAACGTCGCGAAGGCCACCTTCTCAAAACGGCGACTGTTGCAAAGGCTGCCCGTTTACTTGAAAATCTGATGCCGAAAAATCTAATTTTATACTCAAATTACTCTTAAAATACTAACATATGATACATAATTTTATTTCAGTGTTCATGATCGATCCATTGCTGATGAAAAAATATATAGTTCAATTTAAAAAATCAAAGATTATTAAATTTCTCGAAAACTAAAACTATTATAGAGAATTCCTCTACCAGCATGTTACGTGTCCCATTGTTCAGCGAAAACTACAACTCGATACCCTGAACCGTTTAGAAGTTATGGGGGTGATCCATATTTGGTGGGACACCCGGTATCGTATAAACATTAGAAACCCTATGTATCATGATCGATGATAAATGAAAGCGATTGCAGTATACTAAGCGAATGAATAAGGGTGACGAAATACGTCTCGTAGTGGAAACCTCGAAATGTTTTCTTTTCCTAGCGTCAAATTCGGGTAGCTATATTTTCTTAATTAAACCACAAAATATCCAAGCAGTTATTTCAAATTAAATAAAACTACAATTTTATTGACAATAATACTAATATGATATGACTTTCTAGAAACAATTATGAGGAGATGTGAACTTCATCCTAAATTTGCATCCTAAATCGTTACTTTTAATTTTAACGATTATGTTAATGTTTGCTACTCAGAGACACAGAGCACGCTAGAAAGAACACAATAATTAAACGAAAATGAGGATATTATGATTATTATGTCGTAGTAGCTTCATTGTTGAAATGGCGACTGATTCTTTCATATGAGATTTTCTGTGTTTCATGAAGATGACCTCGGCGTATACGTATTTCGAAGACGTGTTAACTTCCGCGATAAGCGATGACCTCAAACAATCCACTTAGATTCAGAGTGTAGTGTCAAAAAGCATTGGCGTGTTAGTGTCGAATGGAAAAGAATGATTCTTGGAATTGTTCTGAACTTGGAATAATTGAATATTAAAAACATGTTTATTTTCAAACTTTGCACCTTCATTGAAATTTACTTAACTGCATACGTAAGTTCACATTCCTTCAATTACAAATGTCCATAACATAAACATATGTCAATACTATATTATAATAGTATTATTACTTTTTCGCATATTCCATGCTGATGCTATATGCTTCTAAAGGCAGCAAAATTACTGGTTAGAATGAAATTGTGGATGTTATAACAATGTATTTCGTATTAGGAACGTGTGAATACTGAGGAGCCGGAAACTTTAATGTCTATATTTATACGTTAAGACAATTAATGCAAAACTATTGTTTTCTTGTATATTTAATTTGAAATATTTTCCACAATTTTATATGTAAAGAATTGGCTTCCTAAGAAAGTGGATAAAGGCTTTCTCGAGGAAAAGCGAGTGTTACGATTTACGCTTACAAGCTCAGCTTATTTCACCTTGAAACGTGTGGAGGAAGGACGCAATTTTCACCGGGGGGTATTTCTGGAAGCCAATTGATGACTCTTTCTTGCTCCCAAGTTGAAGATTGTTCGGTAGCCGATTCGAGTAGTATTTTAAAATTTATGCTGTAATTGTTAAACAAATGTAACTTAAAGAATGTAGAATAAAATGAAAAATTAGGGAGCTGAAAACCAGGAATATCTAACCAGCAACAATTTTCGTGGCAATATATGCAAGCGTTGTGGCCGCTTGTCCCCTCCACCCCCGTTAGGAACTTCAAATGTATTTGCCGGAGAAACTAACGTTGCAAAACGGCTTGTAGAAAACCTTAGCGTGGGAACTGCCAAAAAAATAGTTGTCATGACATGCTAACTTCTTATAAACAATTACGTATCTCCAAAACGAAAGAGATAGCGCTAATCGGATTGCGGAATTTTACATCTCATTTAAAGGCAATTTTGAAAAAGCAATACATTTTGTTTGAAAAATTTAAAAATTTATAAACAATTTCCAATTTTTGCAATTCTAAAATGGGAAGGGTTTTCTGATGTCCCAGAACCAAAAACTCCGAATTAAAAATTTTGCAACAATTAACAATTTTAAACAACAAATGTGCGCTATTCCTGCCGGGGAGTGTCCCCAAATTGTCCCTAATTTGATGATAGCAAAATAACAATTTTGACATGAGATGCAAATTAATTGCTTAATATCTAGTTTAATTGTTTTTTAATGATAAATATACAGTTGGTCTTTGAATTTTACTTTCTTTTATTAAAATGGTTCCCTAGAAGTCCTAACGATTCGAGAAAGACAGTATTTTGCATTTTTGCAAATGTAATATACATATGAACGATTGAAAATATGCAATTATAATCGTTTTTCTTATCGCAAAATTCTGCAGTAAACTGGTCATTTGATTAAGTTCATAAATTGTGTTTGGACAAGAATATTGGAAATTAAATGTGTATAAGAACGTAATTGTTCTAAAATTAGTGTTATTTTTTCTGATATCAATGTAATTTCTTCAAAAAGAATTGTGTTAACCGTAGTTAAGTGCTATGTGTTCATATATATTTCAATGAATTTACTTTCATGTACATACAAGTGTTTCTTGAATGTATTTTTTTATTTGAAAATACTTCCACATCTGAACTAGCGGCGCCCGCCATTTTGAACGTCGTAATTTTGTTAGGGCACTCCCCCCTGCGTTGAGATTGGCTACGATAGTTTGTGAGGCTCCGCCTGCGACGTTTTGTCATGACAAGGGCTGGCCAAGCCGTGCATAAGCTGAACTTAGCCGCAGACGGCCGCGATCAATTTATGTTTCCAGTACTGTACCAGGGGGCATTTACAAATTTTCTTAAGGCTATAGACTGGAAGCGTTGTAATATTTCAACATTAGAATTTTGAGCTGTTCCCCAAAGTTGAATTCCATATGTCCATACTGGTTTTAATATTGCTTTATACACAATTACTTTGTTTGCGATGCTTAACGATGATTTTCTTCCAAGTAGCCAGTTTAACCTTCTAAGTTTTAGGTCTAATTCTTTTCTTTTCTTCTTTATATGTTTTTTCCATGTCAGTCTTCTGTCCAGAGTAAGTCCGAGATATTTTGCCGAGTCATTTTGAGGAATACATTGCGATCCGATTTTTATAGGTGGACACGTTTCGTGCTTCAGACTGAAGGTGACTTGGACAGACTTCTTGTCATTGATCTTGAGGCGCCAGCGTTTCTGCCACTTATGGATGGATTGCAGATGTTCTTCTACGAGACGAGATGCTTCTGCTGGATCTTCATGTCGAGCTAAGATGGCTGTGTCGTCCGCGTAGGTTGCTGTCAATGCGTTTACAGATGATGGGATGTCGGCAGTATATAATGAATAAAGGAAAGGTGCAAGCACACTTCCTTGAGGCACTCCTGACTTTATAGGGATAAGTTTTGAAGTTTCACCGTTAAATTTTATTTGAAAATATCTCTCTGTAAGATACGATTTTAACAAGTGATAGTAAGGATACGGTAGATTTTTCTTAATTTTATACAATAGACCTGGGTGCCAAACCTTATCGAAAGCCTGGCTTACGTCTAGAAATACAGCAGAACAATATTCTTTATTTTCTAGCGATTCACTAATTTCGTTTACTACTCGATGAATTTGTTCTACAGTCGAATGCTGTTGTCTGAACCCAAACTGATGATGAGGTATTATTTCATTTTCTTGTAGAAGTGGATTTAAACGTGACAGAAGCAGTTTTTCAAAAACTTTTGATAATATTGGCAGTAGACTAATAGGTCTGTATGATACAACTTCATGTGTTGGTTTGCCGGGCTTAGGGATGACTATTACTTGAGCGATTTTCCATTGATCAGGGAAGTGTCCTAGTCTTAGGATGGCATTGAAGATGGAAGTAAGTAAGGCTATTAGTTTTCTTGGTAGATGGTGTAGAATTGTTGCTGAAATCATATCGTATCCGGGAGCTTTTTTAGTTGGTAAATTCTTGATTGTTGTTTCAACTTCTCGAGCACTTACGGGTTTGATTTGGGGAGCTAGTTGCAGTGGTGAATCTAAGAAGTTGTAAATTTCTTCCTCTTCTGTAGCAGATATTTGTGAAGGAAATGGTTGAAAGATGTTAGAGAAATGGGACGCGAAGCATTCAGTTTTTTCTTCGTCGGTTTTAGCCCATGTGCTGTCGATTTTTCTGATGGGAGGAATAGGTTGCATCGGTCTCTTCAAGTATTTAGTAGTTTTCCAAAGAGAATACTCTGAATTCGAATTCGGAATCAATTTTGTGAGTTTATCTTGTAGGGCGTGGTTTCGATATTCTTGAAGTAATCTTTTGAGGTTTTGCGAAGCTGAATTTAGTCTTCTTTTGACTGCTGGGTCTTTAGTGATTTGCCATTGTTTCTTTAATTTACGTTTTGATTTCACCTTTTCTCTTATTACTTGTGGGATATATAGTTTTTTGTTTTGCTTTATTTCTGGTGTAGAATGCCACGCAGCTTGATGGAGTTGTCTGGTTACATATTCTATAGCTTCATTTATGTCGAAAGCAGTTTTCAATGGTAGATTAGCTGTGCTGTTATTAGTTAGCCATTCTGAGAAATATTTCCAATCTGTTCTATTGTTGTGGATTGAGGTTTGCTTATTGTCTTCAATAATGATTGAGCTAATGACTAGTAGAACCGGTGAATGATCAGACGATAGATCTTGTGACCAGTAGGTGTGAATGTAACTTTGGTTAACTCCTTTTACAATAAAGAAATCTAATACATCAGGAATTTTGTTAGTGTCTGTCGGCCAGTAAGTGGGTTGGCCAGAAGAGAACGAGGATAATTTTTCGTTTATTATAGTTTCATATAGAGATTTACCTTTCGGGGAGGTTAGTCTGGAGCCCCATAATGGATGTTTAGAATTGTAGTCACCGCCAGAAATAAATCTTGGTCCAAGTGTTCTGAAGAAGCTTGCGAATTGTGAACTCTGGATTTTATGCTTCGGAGGGCAGTATATTGCTGCAATATTCAATGTTCCGAATGCATCTCTTACTTGAATGGATGTTGCCTGCAAATACGTGGTGTTAAATTGAGAATTTAAGTGATGTTTAATTTTTTCCCGAACAAGTATAGCTGTTCCTCCATGTGCTGTACCATCCGGATGATTTGTATAATACATGTTGTATCCTTGAAGCGAGAAAAAACTTTTGTTGGTGAAATGAGTTTCTGAAATGAGCATGATATCCGTATTTGTTAACTGGAGAAAACACTTGACTTCTTCTCGGTGTTGTAGCAAGCCATTGGCGTTCCAAGCTGCTATCTTATATGATTTGTTCATTATTTAGTTAGCAGTTTTGACACAAGATTTAAAAGTGCACTTATTTGTTCTGCTTGTCTGTTGAGTATAGTTTCAAATCTTTCGAAAGTCTGTTGTATTATTGAAAATATTTGAGTATTGGACTCCGTGTTTGTTGCATTGTTGTTCAGACTATCCTTCTTTTGCGAGTTTTTCAGTGCTTGTGCATAAGTACTACGCTGATGGAAATTATTTATCGAAGTAGGTGGGAAGTTTTCTTGACCTGTGTTCATATTGTTTTGTGAAGCACTGAAGTTTGAATCTTGTGGAATTTTAGACGCCTGTGGATATTTTTTATTGCGTATTTTTTGATAAATTTCACATCCTTTATAACTTGCTGTATGGGGACCTTCACAAAGGGCGCATTTTGCAGGCTTCGTCTTGTTTTTCTTGTTATCACAAGTTCTGCTATCGTGATTCTCGCCGCATACTACGCACCGATAAGGATGGTTGCAGTACTGCTTCGTGTGCTCCCAACTTTGGCAGCGATGGCATTGCACAAGATCTCGCTTTACTCTTGGAGCTTCAATTATTATTTTGGTATTTTGAAGGTACTGCAATTTATAAATGTCTTTGTTATTATCTTTTGGTTCCAAATCAATAAAAAATACCGGTAAGGGAGCTTTTGTTACACGGTGTTTGCAGTTATGAATGTTTCTTACAGTATGACCGTTTTCTTCTATTTCTTCTTTCAGTTCATCAATATTTATTGTAGGATGCATATTTTTTAAGACTACCCTAAATGCTCTTTCTTGTTTTAGCTGATAGCTGTGAAACTCAATTTTCTCTTTAGTAAGGTATTTAATAAGTGATCGATAAGCTTCTGTTGTTGCCGGTAAGATTTTAAATTTATCTTGACCTACAAGCTTGCAGTAGAATTCTTCCTTCTTCACGACTTTTTGTAAAGTTTCTGACATTGCGTGAAAGTCATTTACCCCAGGGATAAATATTGGCGGTGGTTTTTGCACCTTCTGAATGTTGCTGGATTTGGAACTTTCATCGATTACTTATCATTGGATTCATCGTCATTAATTAGTTCGAGATCTGCAAATCTATTGCATGATAGTATGCCACTTATATTTGCACTTTGACGTTTTGATTGTTTATGACTTTCAGGGCTGTGAGATTTACATCTCTTGCGCTTGCTTACAACAACTTGCCATTTATGAGTGTTGCTGTCTCTACTTGAATTACCGTGGGTTGTTCGATTAAGTTCTGAATTTGTTACATCGGTTGAACTTGAACTTGAACTTGAAGGCTGTACGGCAGGAGGAAAAAAGGGAAATGGCATTGCTATCACTGTACCTTGTGGTATCTGATGTAAAATGAGTTGTTGTTGCTGCTGCTGCTGATATTGTTGTTGAAGAAACAGCTGAGTTTGTAGTTCAGCTTGACTTGTAGTAGACGAATCCATTATAAATTCAGATTCCGGCTGGGAGGTGTTCTCCGAGGCCATATCGATTGTTTACGTCTTATGGAGGCAACATATTTTTTTTTTTTGATATCACCAGTTGAAACACAGAATTTTATAAACAGGAAATACAATTGATCACGAAAACACTACACACTAGTCAGAACACAAAATGTGGACGCACAACTTGACACAATGAGTCAACGCACAACTTAGAAATCACGAGACACCGCGGAGTAGAGGGCACGTCCTCTCACCTCCGCCGTTCGCGAGAACTCGCTCCGATGTAATTATATATTTTTAAGGGTAAATCTGCAATAAATTTGAGCTCTTATTCCTTATCGCACGTCCTTCGTGAAGGAATAATACTTCCCTGTCGCGACAATATGGAGAACGATAATTTGAATAATATATCCCCCTCTGAATTCTAGAAGACGTGCACAAATAATGAAGTTCATTTTATGTTACATTTGTAGTTACATTTAAATATTTATTAATTTAAATTATTTTGAATACAGTGGAAATTAATTCTTTTGAACTCTTCATGACTTATTCATCCCCAATGTCACACGTTCCTGCTCGTATTTATTCGAGCAGATTCTTCGATTCTGCAAAATACCATCCGTTCATTTCCTCCCTAACCTTCCCGCAGTCTGCATTCGTACAGCGTACGATCAAAATGGCGTCATACTTTGACGACTTTCCATGAAATTATGCGTTTAATCTGTGTTACTTGGGTAAGTACTAATTTTAAATAATTATTTTATTGTTCACTGATTATATATGATTTTGTTGACGTTAATACATGTGTAATTTGTTTATGTACTTAAAATTGTAGAACCACTGAGGATGGGAAGAGTGTTCCCGAAACACGTGTCTGGCTATATGTAATCATATTAAAATTACATTTAATACTATTATAGTAGATACCTCATTGACCCCAGATAGTTTCTAAACAGTTAAATTCTTTAATATTCCCTTCACTGATTACAAATTCTCTCGCAATTAGTCTTACTGGTTGGTATATTAATTAAAATACATGTTTGTCTATCCTCTATATCACTTATTTTAAGATTCTTTAACTCATCTCTACAGCAAGCGCCAAATATACCAGTTATTAAGGTTACCTTCATCAACAAATAATTATCATCGTCAGCTTCTATTAAAAATGTATGTATGTCTTCTTTTGAAATTATATTTGACTTTTTTGTTTGATATCCTTCACTTTTCCTTTTTAAAAATGCTAACTGGGTAAACTTACTTATATCAATATTATCCTTAACTAATAAAGTACTCTTCAGCATAGAAAAGTGGGTCCAAAGACTACTCGATTTTTCCTTTTCTGACTTGCCCGAAAAGTAAGCCGTTAAAACTTTTTCTGATATGCAATGAACGTTTTTGTTTTCACACCAATCCTTAAAAATTGAGTACTCACGCTCATATTTCTTCTTTGATTTGTATGGTAACAAAGAATCTATAGCAGCATTTGCTGCTATTTCTATTTCTGAGTCTGAAATGCATTCGCTCATGTTGTCGAAATGTGTACACCATGCGCGTTTCAATTGTTCTCCTTGTTAAGAACAGTGTCGCCGCTTAAAGGGGAAAAATGTGAATACTAAATGAAAATTTTAATCTTAAATCTAACAAATTTTTACAAAGTGGATAAAACGTACGATATTCGTGTCGTAACATCTGATTACAATACTCAATTGGTTACCAAACACGGCCTAACGGCCTCGTTTGGCAATTTTCCAATCTCGTATTGTAATAAGAAGTATTACGACACTAATATTGTAAATAACTATTAGATTATATGAGTTGAAAGAGAAACAAAATGTAGTTAATGCATCATTCAAAAAATAATCAAATTTATTTCCTCTAGGTGAGCTTAACTGTTGATGAGAAATGCTAAGAAGGATGGAAGAAATGTTTCGGAAGATTACGTTTTATTGTTTTGGTGAGGGTTATGTTTACCTAGCTGAAAATGGAGTGCAGATGGTATATGATTTATATGACTATTCCACTCATGAAATTTCAGCCAATAGCGTGCGAGGCAGGACCCTACCAGCCAATTAGAGACCTAAAACTCCTAACGACTGCCCCTGCTTTTGCCAGAGCGATGACCTGACCGCACTCGTAGCAGATTTGACTTTGATTTTCCAGAGGCTGACATTACTGCAAATACTCAGTGGCCGACTTTCTAACTGATAGCCCCACTCCGCCCGCATTTCTTCAATCCATCGTTCAAGAAAAGTTTTTTGTTGCGTTTGCTTTGACGCAACGCGTCTCAAACCCCTTGGGGGGCGTTGAGCGCTTTGCGCTTTTCGGAGTAATTCTCCATTAATAACTGCGCTTTTAGAGTAATCCTCCGTTAATATCATGTCTGTCGCGTCTCGTCGCAGTCAGTTATCAAGAGGACCGCCAGGTAGCATCTCCGCATACGCGCCTCCCACGTCACTACCCAGCGGCCAGAATTGGGAAGGAATAAGGATAGGGGGAGGGTTTAGGACACTTCACAAGGGTTGGACTAGCCCTTATGAAGCAGCCAAACTCGTTTTGTTGGAACAAACTTCACATGAGATTCGACGGGAATCGAACTCGGATCTCAGTGGTGAATGGGTAGCGACTTAGCAATGAGCCACGAGTTCAACTAGTTGCGCGAGTAGTACCTCAAAAAGTGAAGTAAAAGATATATCACGGGCAGTGAATGAAAATGTATTTTCTATTTGTGATAAGACAACAGTGTCGTGTTGAGTATTAGTAGAAGAATGAGAAGTAAATGTTTGTTATAGATATTTAGAGAAAGTTTTACATTTGTTTTGGGGT